>BPLR01019481.1:0-19916 GCA_021605095.1 Caerostris extrusa | reverse complement strand
GCTCTAGTTCTTCAAGCAGTTAGAAAATACGTTCTTCCCCAAATTTTTTTTTTTAAATAGAAAAAAAAATATTTTATTACGCTCTTCAGCTTTCGAAAAGTAAATTTTTTTTTTAAATCGTGTCAAAATTTCAAGAAATTGACTATGCAAATTTTTAGCAATTATTCGAAATTAATTTTTCTCCACAGTAACATGCACCGATAGCTACAGTGAAGTAGCTTCCGACGGGAGTTGAATACTATAAATAAGCCCTGCAATACGGACATCGAGATGTGATGGTGGCCGAGAGGTCTAAGGCGCCTAATTTAAGCTCTGGTTCTAGACACAGTTCGGAGGTTCGAAACCACGCTCATACCTAAACATTTAATTTTTTTAAATAAAAAAAAAAATTATATTATTGCGATCTTCAGCTTTCGAAAAGTAATATTTGTTTTTAAATCATGTCAAAGTTTCAAGAAATTGACTATTCAAATAGTCAGAAATAATTCGAAATTAATTTTTCTCCACTGTAACATTCACCCATAGCTACGTTGAGGTAGCTTCCGACGCGAGTTGAATACTATAAATAAGACCTGCTATGTCCCAATCATAGTGGTCGAGCGGTCTAAGGTGCTCACTGTCAGCTTTAGTTCTTCAAACAGTTAGAAAATACTCTCTTCCCCACAATTTTTTTTTTAAATAGAAAAAAAAAAATATTTAATTACGCTCTTCAGCTTTCGAAAAGTAATATTTTTTTTTTTTAAATCATGTCAAAATTTCAAGAAATTGACTATGCAAATTTTTAGCAATTATTCGAAATTAATTTTTTTCTCCACAGTATCATGCACCGATAGCTACACTGAGGTAGCTTCCGACGGAGTTGAATACTATAAATAAGCCCTGCTATACGGACATTGAGATGTCATGGTGGCCGAGAGGTCTATGTCGCCCAATGTAAGCTCTAGTTCTTCAAGCAGTTAGAAAGTACGCTGTTCCCTAAAATGTTTTTTTTTTAAATAGAAAAAAAAATATTTTATTACGCTCTTCAGCTTTCGAAAAGTAATATTTTTTTAAATCATGTCAAAATTTCAAGAAATTGACAATGCAAATAGTAAGCAATCATTCCAAATTAATTTTTCTCCACAGTAACATTCACCGATAGCTACGTTGAGGTAGCTACCTACGGAGTTGAATAATATAAATAAGCCCTGCAATGGAGGCGTCGTGATGTGATGGTGGCCGAGAGGTCTAAGGCGCCTAATGTAAGCTCCGGTTCTACAAACAGTTCGGAGGTTCGAAAACACTCTAATACCTAAACATTTAATTTTTTTAAATAAAAAAAATTATTTTATTACGCTCTTCAGCTTTCGAAATGTTATATTTGTTTTTAAATCATGTCAAAATTTCAAGAAACTGACTATGCAAATAGTAAGCAATCATTCCAAATTAATTTTTTTCTCCACAGTAACATTCACCGATAGCTACGTTGAGGTAGCTTCCTACGGAGTTGAATAATATAAATAAGCCCTGCAATGGAGGCGTTGTGTTGTCATGGTGGCCGAGAGGTCTAAGGCGCCTAGTTTAAGTTATTTTTTTTCTAGAAACAGTTTGGAGGTTCGAAACCGCGCTAATACCTGAACATTTAATTATTTTAAATAAAAAAAAATTATTTTATTACGATCTTCAGCTTTCAAAAAGTAATGTTTGTTTTTAAATCATGTCAAAGTATCAAGAAATTGACTATGCAAATAGTAAGCAATCATTCCAAATTATTTTTTTCTCCACAGTAACATTCACCGATAGCTACGTTGAGGTAGCTTCCTACGGAGTTGAATACTATAAATAAGCACTGCAATACGGCCATTAAGATGTCATGGTGGCCGAGAGGACTAAGGGAGCCCAATGTAAACTCTAGTTCTTCAAGCAGTTAGAAAGTACGCTGTTCCCTAAAATGTTTTTTTTTAAATAGAAAAAAAAAAATATTTTATTACGCTCTTCAGCTTTCGAAATGTACTATTTTTTTTTTTTTAAATCATGTATAAATTTCAAGAAATTGACTATGCAAATAGTAAGCAATCATTCCAAAATAATTTTTTCTCCACAGTAACATTCACCGATAGCTACGTTGAGGTAGCTTCCTACGGAGTTTAATAATATAAATAAGCCCTGCATTGCCGGCGTTGTGATGTGATGGTGGCCGAGAGGTCTAAGGCGCCTAATTTAAGCTCTGGTTCTGCAAACAGTTCGGAGGTTCGAAACCACGCTCATACCTAAACGTTTATTTTTTTTTAAATAAAAAAAAATTATTTATTACGCTCTTCAGCTTTCGAAAAGTAATATTTGTTTTTAAATCATGTCAAAGTTTCAAGAAATTGACTATGCAAATAGTTAGAATTCATTCGAAATTAATTTTTCTCCACAGTAACATTCATCCATAGCCACGTTGAGGTAGCTTCCGACTGGAGTTGAATACTATAAATAAGTCCTGTCATGGCGAAGTCATGGTGGCCGAGAGGTCTTAGGCGCCTAATGTAAGCTCTAGTTATTCAAGCAGTTGAAAGTCCGCTCTTCCATAATTTTTTTTTTTTTTTAAATAGAAAAAAATATTTTATTACGCTCTTCAGCTTTCGAAAAGTAATATTTTTTTAAATCATGTCAAAATTTCAAGAAATTGACTATGCAAATTTTTAGCAATCTTTCGAAATTAATTTTTCTTCACAGTAACATTCACCTATAGCTACGTTGAGGTAGGTTCCGTCGGGAGTTGAATACTATAAATAAGCCCTGCAATGCCGAAGTCATGGTGGCCGAGAGGTCTAATGCGCATAATGTCAGATTCGGATCGCCAAGCAGTTCGAAACCATGCTCTTAACAAAAATTTTTTTAAATTAAATATAAAAATAAATTATTTTATTACGCTCTTCAGCTTTCGAAAAGTAATACTTTTTTAAATCATGTAAAAATTTCAAGAAATTGACTATGCAAATTTTTAGCAATCTTTCCAAATTAATTTTTTTCTCCACAGTAACATTCAGCCATAGCTACGTTGAGGTAGCTTCCGAAGGGAGTTGAATACTATAAATAAGACCTGCAAGACGGACATTGAGATGTCATGGTCGAGAGGTCTAAGGCGCCGAATGTAAGCTGAAGTTCTTCAAGCAGTTAGAAAATACGCTCTTTCCTAAAATTTGTTTTTTTTTTTTAAATGGAAAAAATTATTTTATTACGCTCTTCAGCTTTCGAAAAGTAATATTTTTTTTAAATCATGTAAAAATTTCAAGAAATTGACTATGCAAATTTTTAGCAATCATTAAAAATTAATTTTTCTCCACAGTAACATTCAGCCATAGCTACGTTGAGGTAGCTTCCGACGGGAGATGAATACTTTAAATAAGCCCTGCTATTCCGCAGTTAGAAAATACGCTATTCCCTAAAAATTTTTTTTTAAATAGAAAAAAAAAATATTTTATTACGATCTTCAGCTTCGAAAAGTAATATTTGTTTTTAAATCATGTCAAAATTTCAAGAAATTGACTATGCAAATTGTTAGCAATCTTTCGAAATTAATTTTTTTCTCCACAGTAACAGTCACCGATAGTTACGTTGAGGTGGATTCCGACGAGAGATGAATACTATAAATAAGCCCTGCTATGCCGAAATCATAGTGGCCGATAGGTCTAAGGCGCATAATGTAAGCTCTAGTTCTTCAAGCAGGTTAGAAAATACGCTCTTCCGTAAATTTATTTTTTTAAATAAAAAAAAAAAATATTTTATTACGATCTTCAGCTTTCGAAAAGTTATATTTGTTTTTAAATCATGTCAAAATTTCAAGAAATTGACTATGCAAATTTTTAGCAATCTTTCGAAATTAATTTCTTCTTCACAGTAACATTCACCTATAGCTACGTTGAGGTAGCTTCCGACGGAGATGAATACTATAAATAATCCCTGCTATTCCGCAGTTAGAAAATACGCTCTTCCCTAAAAATTTTTTTTTTTTAAATAGAAAAAAAAATATTTTATTACGATCTTCAGCTTCGAAAAGTAATATTTGTTTTTAAATCATGTCAAAATTTCAAGAAATTGACTATGCAAATTGTTAGCAATCTTTCGAAATTAATTTTTCTCCACAGTAACAGTCACCGATAGTTACGTTGTGGTGGATTCCGACGAGAGATGAATACTATAAATAAGCCCTGCTATGCCGAAATCATAGTGGCCGATAGGTCTAAGGCGCGTAATGTAAGCTCTAGTTCTTCAAGCGGTTAGAAAATACGCTCTTCCGTAAATATTTTTTTTTTTTTTTTAAATAGAAAAAAATTTTATTACGATCTTCAGCTTTCGAAAAGTTATATTTGTTTTTAAATCATGTCAAAGTTTCAAGAAATTGACTATTCAAATAGTTAGAAATCATTCGAAATTAATTTTTCTCCACAGTAACATTCACCCATAGCTACGTTGAGATAGCTTCCTACGGGAGTTTAATAATATAAATAAGCCCTGCAATGCAGGCGTTGTGATGTGATGGTGGCCGAGATGTCTTAGGAACCTAATTTAAGCTCTTGTTCTACAAACAGTTCGGAGCTTCGAAACTACGCTCATACCTAAACATTTAATTTTTTTAAATAAAAAAAAAAATTATTTTATTGCGATCTTCAGCTTTCGAAAAGTAATATTTGTTTTTAAATCATGTCAAAGTTTCAAGAGATTGACTATTCAAATAGTCAGAAATAATTCGAAATTAATTTTTCTCCACAGTAACATTCACCCATAGCTACGTTGAGGTAGCTTCCGACGGGAGTTGAATACTATAAATAAGTCCTGCAATGCCGAAGTCATGGTGGCCGAGAGGTCTTACGCGCCTAACGTAAGCTCTAGTTCTTCAAGCAGTTAGAAAGTCCGCTCTTCCTAAAATTTTTTTTTTTTTAAATAGAAAAAAAAAAAAAATATTTTATTACGCTCTTCAGCTTTCGAAAAGTAAATTTTTTTTAAATCGTGTCAAAATTTCAAGAAATTGACTATGCAAATTTTTAGCAATTATTCGAAGTTAATTTTTTCTCCACAGTAACATGTTCCGATAGCTACATTGAGGTAGCTTCCGACGGGAGTTGAATACTATAAATAAGCCCTGCAATACGGATATTGAGATGTCATGGTGGCCGAGAGGTCTAAGGCGCCTAATTTAAGCTTTAGTTTTAGAAAGTTCTTAGGTTCGAAACCACGCTCATGTCTAAACATTTAATTTTTTAAATAAAAAAAAAAAAGTTATTTTATTACGCTCTTTAGCTTTCGAAAAGTAATATTTGTTTTTAAATCATGTCAAAGTTTCAAGAAATTGACAATGCAAATTGTTAGCAATCTTTCGAAATTAATTTTTCTCCACAGTAACAGTCACCGATAGTTACGTTGAGGTGGATTCCGAAGAGAGATGAATACTATAAATAAGCCCTGTTATGCCGAAATCATAGTGGCCGATAGGTCTAAGGCGCTTAATGTAACCTCCAGTTCTTCGAGCAGTTAGAAAATACGCTCTTCCCTAAAATTTTTTTTTTTTAAAAAAAAAAAATGTTTTATTACGATCTTCAGCTTTCGAAAAGTAATATTTTTTTTAAATCATGTAAAAATTTCAAGAAATTGACTATGCAAATTTTTAGCTATCTTTCCAAATTAATTTTTCTCCACAGTAACATTCAGCCATACTACGTTGAGGTAGCTTCCGACGGGAGTTGAATACTATAAATAAGACCTGCAAAACGGACATTGAGATGTCATGGTCGAGAGGTCTAAGGCGCCGAATGTAAGCGCTAGTTCTTCAAGCAGTTAGAAAATATGCTCTTTCCTAAATTTTTTTTTTTTTTTTTTTTTTTAAACGGAAAAAAATATTTTACTAGTTCTTCAAAAGTAATATATTTTTTTTAAAGAAATTTAAATTGTTTAAAAATGTTTTTAAATTGTTTAAAAAATCCCACATTTAAAAAATTAAAAAAAATTATTTTATTACGCTCTTCATCTGTTAAAAAGTAATATTTTTTTAAATCATGTCAAAATTTCAAGAAATTGACTATGCAAATAGTTAGCAATCATTTCAAATTAATTTTTCTCCCAGTAACATTCACCCATAGCTACGTTGAGGTAGCTTCCGACGTTGAATAATATAAATAAGCCCTGCAATACGGTCTTTGAGAAATCATGGTGGCCGAGAGGTCTAAGGCGCCTGATGTAAGCCTAGTTCTTCAAGCAGTTGGAAAGTACGCTGTTCCCTAAAAATGTTTTTTTTTTTTAAATAGAAAAAAATATTTTATTACGATCTTCAGCTTTCGAAAAGTAATATTTTTTTTTAAAAATCATGTCAAAATTTCAAGAAATTGACTATGCAAATTTTTAGCAATCATTCGAAATTAATTTTTCCTCCACAGTAACATTCCCCGATAGCTACGTTGAGGTAGCTTCCGACGGAGTTGAATACTATAAATAAGCCCTATAATGCGGCGTTATTGTGGCCGAGAGGTCTAAGGCGCATACTGTAAGCTCTATTTTTCAGGGAAGTTAGAAAGTCCTCTCTTCCCTAATTTTTTTTTTTTTTTAAATAGAAAAAAAATATTAGTAAATTACGCTCATCAAATTATTTTTTTTCCACAGTAACTTATTTATAATATTCACGGGAGTTGAATATTATAAATAAGCACTGCAATACAACGTATTGAATAGTCATGGTGGCCGAGAGGCCTAATGCGCCCAATGTAAACTCTGGTTCTCCGAACAGTTTGGAACCCCGCTCTTAAAAAGTTTTTTTTTTTAAATGTAAAAAAAAATTATTTTATTACGCTCTTCAGCTTTCGAAAAGTAATATTTTTTTTTTAAATCATGTCAAAATTTCAAGAAATTGACTATGCAAATTTTTAGCAATCATTCCAAATTAATTTTTCTCCACAGTAACATTCAGCCATAGCTACGTTGAGGTAGCTTCCCACGGGAGTTGAATACTATAAATAAGCCCTGCAATACGGCCATTGAAATGTCATGGTCCAGAGGTCTAAGCGCCTGTAAGCTCTAGTTCTTCAAGCAGTTAGAAAATACGCTCATACCTAAAATTTTTTTTTTTTTTTAAAAAAAAAAAAATATTTATTACGCTCTTCAGCTTTCGAAAAGTAATATTTTTTTTTAAATCATGTCAAAATTTCAAGAAATTGACTATGCAAATAGTTAGAAATCATTCCAAATTAATTTTTCTCCACAGTAACATTCACCCATAGCTACGTTGAGCTAGCTTCCGACGGGGAGTTGAATACTATAAATAAGCCCTGCAATCATGTTGAGATGTCATGGTGGCCGAGAGGTCTAAGGCGCCTAATGTAAGCTCTGGTTATTCAATCAGTTCGGAGGTTTGAAACCATGCTCTTACCAAAATTTTTTTTTTTTTAAATGAAAAAAATTATTTTATTACGCTCTTCAGCTTTCGAAAAGTAATATTTTAAATCATGTCAAAATTTCAAGAAATTGACTATGCAAATTGTTAGCAATCATTCCAAATTAATTTTTTTCTCCACAGTAACATTCACTATAGCTACATTGAGGTAGCTACCGACTGGAGTTGAATACTATAAATAAGACCTGCAATGCAAACGTTGAAAGTCATGGTGGCCGAGAGGTCTAAGGCGCTTAATGTGAACTCCAGTTCTTCAAGCAGTTAGAAAATACGCTCTTCCCTAAAATTTTTTTTTAAATAGAAAAAAAAATTTTTAATACGCTCTTCAGCTTTCGAAAATTAATATTTTTTTTAAATCATGTCAAAATTTCAAGAAATTGACTATGCAAATTTCTAGCAATCATTCCAAATTAATTTTTTCTCCACAGTAACATTCACCATAGCTACGTTGAGGTAGCTTCCCCACGGGAGTTGAATAATATAAATAAGCCCTGCAATGCAGACGTTGCGATGTCATGGTGGCCGAGATCTCTAATGCGCCGAATGTAAATTCTGTTCTTCAAACTGTTCGAAAACCACGCTCTTACCTAAAATTTTTTTAAATAAAAAAAAAAAATTTTTTTACGCTCTTCAGCTTTCGAAAAGTAATATTTTTTTTTTTAAATCATGTCAAATTTCAAGAAATTGACTATGCAAATTTTTAGCAATCATTCCAAATTAATTTTTTCTCCACAGTAACATTCACCTATAGCTACGTTGAGGTAGCTTCCGACGGGGGTTGAATACTATAAATAAGCATTGCAATGCGTATGTTGTGAAGTTTGAACGTCTGCTTCTCTAAACTGTTCAAAACCACGCTCTTACCTAAAATTTTTTTTTTTTCATGTCAAATATAGCCCTGCAAAGCACACGTTGAAAAATCATGGTGGCCGAGAGGTGTAGGGCGTCTAATGTATGCTCTGTTCTCCAAGCAGTTCGAATCCACGCTCTTACCTAATTTTTTTTTTTTTAAATATAAATAAATAATTATTTTATGACGTTTTCAGCTTTCGAAAAGTAATATTTTTTTTTAAATCATTTCAAAATTTCAATAAATTGACTATGCAAATTGTTAGCAATCATTTCTAATTAATTTATTCTCCACAGTAACATTCACCTATAGGCTCCGTTGAGCTAGCTTCCGACGGGAGTTGAATACTATAAATAAGCCCTGCAATCCTAACGTTGAGAAGTCATGGTGGCCGAGAGGTCTAATGCGCCTAATGTAAGCTCTGGTTATCCAAACGGTTCGAAAGTACGCTGGCACCTAAAATTATTTTTTTCCAAATATAAAAAAATTATTTTATTACGCTCTTCGGTTTTCGAAAAGTAATATTTTTTTTTAAAATCATGTTAAAATTTCAAGAAATTGACTATGCAAATTGTCAGCAATCATTCGAAATTAATTTTTTTCACCACAGTAACATTCACTTATAACTACGTTGAGGTAGCTTCCGACAGGAGTTGAATGCTAAAAATAATCCCTGCAATTCAAACGATGAGATGAGGTCTATGGCGCCAAATGTAAGCTCTGGATCTCCCAAGCAGTTCGAAAACCACGCTCTTACCTAAAATAAAAAAAAATTATTTTCTTACTCTTTCAGCTTCTTGAGGGAGAAAAATTGGAAACGTTATTAATTTGTATAAATGGCAGTAATGAATTCTAGCAAATGGTTTTTTTAAAAATGAAACTCTATATTCGGTTATTTCTGTATCCAGTGTAATTTTTATAAATGATTTTGATTTTTGATTTTTCAATGCTTTACTAAATATTTCAAGTGTAAAAAGCTTTATATCTTAAAATATCTCTAAACTGTGAGGTTTTGAATTTAAGGTATCCTTACTATCCAAATGAGGGTTTAAATAATGACATTTATTTTGAAGCGAAAATGATTAAATTTACATAAATTTTGATATACTAAATATTTACATAATGCATTTTGAATTAATCATATTTTAATTTATATAACGACAGACATTTAAATTGAACTTATCAGTAACACCATTTTTAATGTGTTTATTAGACTAGCTTAAAACTGTCACATCTTTGTCGCAACTGTAAATAGGTTAATACTTTGCAACAAAATACAATGTCTAATAAATTTTAGGTTGTATATTTTAACTGCTCCTTTTCTTAAAAAAATAGTTCGGTTACTAAATAGATACATTATGAATTCATAGAGATTTATAAATAAAATCGTAATTGTCATTTTAAATCTAATAATCTTGTACAAGTATGTAATTATAGAGGTTTAAATAAATTACAGGCATGCTGGAAAAATATCTGGCCAAATTGCAAGAAATCGTAGAGAAAACTAGTTGAAACATTTTGTTTTCATTGAAAATGTGTTTGAAAATACTGCTTTTAAACACTGCCGACTTTGGCTGGATAAACGAAATACAATACATTTTTAATGAATTTGTTGAGTTTTGTTTTTATATTAACTGCTAAAAAATTAATTAAAACTTTAAAATTTAACAGCAAAAAAACAAGCTTTACAATAATGCAGTGAGGATTTTCAGTAATGCAGTGAGGCAATATTCAAGGCATGTCTTGAATATTGCCTGCAGAAACCTGCAGTCGTGTGACTACGAGATCGTAATCTATATTAATGGTAGTTTCACATCTCCATTTGCTTCCATGTAAAAGATTCTATTAATGAAACCTGATTCGTAATAATTCTCGCAATGAATAGGAAACATGTTCGCCGCGACAAATACTTAGATTTCATGAGTAGGATTCAGGAAATTCTAAAATGTGCAGGTGCACCATCATGTTGGAACCGCATGCTTCGTCAAATAGATTCAGTAAAAAATTCGTTGGGAAACATTTGTGCGTTTGATTTGCATTCTATTTGGCGTGATTTCTTAAACTTTCATTTCACTCCGCTTCAATCGGCGCTGTATATGAGGTGTGTCTTCTGGTATTATCATTGGGGAGCCCGAACGGCCGAGTGTCTGGCGTTCGGTGCCACAGGTTTCCGGTTCGAGTCCCGACGGGGCCTTGGCGGGTCCTGGATATTTGTAGGCGTTCAAAATCTTCTTCACACCGTAGGGTTCCGGTCTCATATACCCATAGAGCGTCACAGAGCCGAATCGGACTGCTCACCCACATCATTACCAAATGTAAAGGCAACTCAGCTCTAAGCACAGTGATATGGTGTAGTGGTGTATGGTGGAAGCTGGTTATGAAAGTATGTAATTTCGAATTCATAGTTTTATTAGTTATTAAAAATCTTGTAATATGTGTGATAAGGGCGATAGTTCTGCAGGACTTTCATTTCCCAAAAAAGAGAAATATTTTATTTAATTTTTATACATCAAGCGCCAGCGTGTAAGGGAGGCATTTAGGAAATAATTTACCCTGTGCCTACATCATGCGCTCGCGCGTAGATATGCCTAAATATTACTTAGTAATCGATATGTTATACATAACAATGTTTTATAACCACTTTCAGTTATATTCGTTATTAAAAGTCAGTCGCAGTCCGAAAACCCATTCCTAAGGCGGGGCAATAACTATCGATATAGCCTCACTTTGCCAGCAATTAAAGTGTTAATCTTCAGCAAGCAAACGCGGAATTTCCACACGTAAACTCTAAGGCAAAATATTTTATTTTGAAAGGAGGTGAAAGGGCCTCATAAGTGGAATAGCCTAAGGCCTTCTTTCTTTCATCGAAGTCGGCCCGGCATAGGCATGCAAATGTCAACTGTTCCGGACGGCTGGAAGACAAAAGCGTATGATGAACTGTTTGTTCCGATTCATGCATTACAATTAAATTCACTAGTAATGGCAAAATGTATAGCATGTCTATCAGCACAAACAAGACAACAAAATGTTCTACCATCAATTTTCCTTGACCGACAAGCATCTTGTCCTTGATTGTAGGTTTCACACCGTTTATTTATTCTGATTACTACATATAGTAAACGGGTAACTATACTTTCGTTTCCGTTAGGATTTTACTAATACCATGCATCTGTTTTCACTATCTGTTCGCTGGAACGCTACCATGTCTTCACATATTCTGAAGAATATGTAAAGACTCAACAAATAACAGATAGTGAAACCACCACACGGGGTTTGTAAAAGCCTAATTGAAACAAAAGTCTGTTTACTGTATGCAGTAATCAGGAAAATATTAGGTGGTTTCACCACCTTTATTACATCATAGAATGCATTATTATTTTTATTAATTATTATTAAAATTTATTATTTGTCCTGATTACTGCATGCAATAAACAGTTAACTAGCCTTTTGTTTCCATTAGTATTTTAAAATCTCATGTGGTGATTTTCACTATCTGTTGTTTGTCAAAATGATGTCATGTCTCTACATATTCTCAATTTTCAAGGACATCAACTACTGCATAACATCACAGCCTATGATAGGTTTTATTACCAAACTAGAAATGTTAGATTCACAACAATAATTTCTAGATCCAAACCTTCCATTTTATATGCCTTTAAGATAGATAACTCCAACTGTATGATACTCAAGTAGATTTAATATTTGGACAGATCGGTGTATGATGTAATTTTTTTATTCACTAAAATTTTTATAATTTTTTTTTTTAAATAATAAAAATATAGCATTTGTGAAATTTCATTCTGTTTCTTTAATTTAGGAGGCTTTAGAGTGGCTACAAACTACAAACATGCCATCTGGAGACACATTTCGGCAATTTCTAAAAGGCACGGTCACAGATGCATTCAAGAGGTACTTTTATGACATACTTTATTAAGTATTAAAAATTATATTCGGACATAAAAATATTTAAAATATTTCATTACAATTGTTGCTTTGAAAATCGTATTAATTTAACTCTTTTACTTTTAGTCCGATGTACGTTCAATTACTTGGGAAATGGAACCGAAATCTTTAGTGAAATTATTACAAGTAAGCTGCATTCATATGTTTTTCTTCAGAATGTAGATCAGTAAAAACACAAAAACTTCATGTTTGCAACTGCGGAATGTTAAGGTAGAATCTGTGTCTCTATCTTGGTACTTTTATGAAACTTGGTACTTTGATACTTGGTACTTTTTTTCACTAGTTTCATGTGAAATTGACTTTACAAAAACAGGTTTTGACATTGGTTCAAAACAGTTCTCGTACTGGGCGACCATGTCTATTGACATCATCTGACAGACGGTTTCTGGTACGTTCATTAAAGAAGGATCCCAAAATAAGTGCTCCTACATTAACATCAGAACTAAAGAACATGGGAACAGCAGTCTCCGTAAGTACTGTTCGAAATGCATGCAGAAATGAAGGTTTCCATGGCCGTGTTGCGAGGCGAAAATTCTTTGTTAGTGAGAAGAATCGGAAGCTGCGATTGTCTTTCGCCAAGCAATGCGTTAATGAAAGTCCAGATTTCTGGAAAAGATTATCTTTACAGACGAAAGTAAATACAACATATTTGGATCGGACGGGAGACGAATGGTATGGAGAAAGCGCAATACAGAAATGCATCCTAAGAATTTAGTGCCAACAGTGAAACATGGGGGTGGAAGTCTGCTTGTTTGGGGTTGTATGAGTGCTTCTGGGGTAGGCAAATTAGTCTTTATTAAAGGCATTATGAATCATCAACTTTATATTGATATTTAAAAAATAATTTAGGACCTAGTGCAACAAAAATGGGCTTGAATGGTGATTACGTTTTCATTCATGATAACGACCCCCAAGCACACAACCCGAAACACAAGGCTCTGATACTATATAATACCCCAAAGTTCATGAAATTTCCTCCTCAATCGCCGGACCTCAACCCCATCGAGAATTTATGGGACGTTCTTGATAAAAAAATATTAGATCCAGACATATTTCTAATAAAAATGATTTGGAATCAGCTCTTAATCAAGAATGGGACGCCATATCTAGATCAATAACAGCAAAATTGGTGGAATCGTGCCAAAGAGACTCAAGGCAGTTATTCGAGCTAAAAGATATCCTACAAGGTATTAGCTGAAATATTATGATTGTATTGGCCAATATATGCCTGATGTACGAATACTTTTTACACCACAAGATGTTTGATTGTTTCAGTTTTGTAAATATTTATTCATGTATAAAATTATTTTTGTGTCAATTTCACATGAAACTAGTGAAAATATGTTCTATTATATAATTATAATTAATTAAAATGGAATTTATGTTTACAATTTTTATGAACGGATCTCTTTTAAATCAATTGTCGTACTGTACGAATACTTTTACACTCACTGTAGATTAAAAACATATAGTTAAATTGATTTCATCTTTCATTTATCTTTTTATTTATTGCATTTTACATTACTTTAACAATAACATAAACTTCACTGAATTTATTTATATTTCGATTTATATTATTATATTCTAAACATAACTATTTCAATGAATATATCTATATACACACGCACAAAAATACACACAAACACACACATATACACATATAAAAGAACACGGCACAAAAAACCAAAAGAACACGGCACAGAAACATGACCACTATCCCCAGACAAACCACTACCGTTGTTCCCTACACACAATATGTATAACAAAACCGTTACATCATACGGAATAAAAAAATCCTGAAATATCTCACATTTAGATTTCTCAAAAAATAAAATTAAGAAATTGTTCAAAATCCGATTTGCGCATAATCTGCAACTCCAAGAAAAGATGAGAAAAGTCTTTCAACACTTATTTGGTTTGCTGTCAAAACAGTAACTATCTTTGCTGCTGATTGAATTCCTGAAGGATACAATAGAATTGTATTGGAAATCAGATTTTATCGACTCCTGACTTCTCCCGACTCCTTTAAAAATACTCGATTTCCGTTTTCGACTCCTCGATTCTGGTTTGAACATAAACAATCTTTATCAGTTTCAACTGATTAAGTATTATGACGTTGCTAAAGTCTCATAAAACCAAAAACCAATGAATATTTTTTTAATTCCTCATCTGAATTTATTAATTTTGCTTTCTTTAAGAATCTTGCTGGAGCTGGCAAAGAAGTTGCAAAGAATAAAAATGACATAGATAAAGTCTTATCAGAGCTTCAGGTGCCGTTGGGTTTCATTTCCAAGTGAGTAGACACGTAATATTTACAATATCAAATTTGTTATTTTATGATTACCTCAATTAATTCCAAAACATCCTTTAGGTGCTATTTGAGGTTTGTTTTGCCCATGTGTCGTAGAGGTATCAGAGGAAGAGAAGCTGGTAAAGTAAGTTTATTTTTTTTTTTATTAATTTAATTTTTTTTAGATTTCACCATAATTCTTTTCGATATGTAGAAAGTTAATTTTATACTTAGAAGCATTATCATTAATATTTTTAAATATTGGTTTAAAATTTAATAGCATTGATATTTATTTGAATATTGCTCTGATCAAATGTAGTAGATATCAATAAATGACATCGCTGACATTGTTATTACAACTTTTTAATTAATCTAGACAACAAGGTGTACAGTTAAAATTGAAATCATCCTTTATTAGGTCACAAAGTTTAGAAATTTATTTATGCTTAGCAAATGACGAGGTTGACTACAGGTGTTGGGTTATCATGCATGCTTGTAGTAGTTTGTCAAAGTAACAATTCTCGTGCGTATTTATCCGTAGTTTGGGGCCTGATGGTCGAGGGACTAGGTCGAGGGACAAACTGTAGGACCCGGTCTAATATAGTCATATTATACCGGTCAAATATACAGTCATATTAGTCAGCAATGAGCATAGGGCTGATAACCCTGCTCCAATAAAAAAAAAACTGTCTCGAAATCTGGCAGTAGGCAGACGGCCTTGGCCCACCATGGGGCTGTTGTGCTAATGAAGAAGAAAAAAATCGAGGTTTGCGATATAAATAGTTTCAATTTTATAATATTTTTAACAGCTATTATTGTTTCTTTTTCGTCAAATAATATTTTGTTTTGATTTAATATAAACATTGTACATTTCAGCTATAATACATCAGCTATAATATAATGCATAAAAAAATCCTTCAACATTAGCTATTTGAATTTTTTTCTTTTGAATAACATTTTTTTTTATTTTCTATATTAAAGCAAAGAGGGGCCTGAATGGCCGAGTGGCTAGTGCTCTGGCGCTAGGTACCACAGGTTTCGGGTTCGAGTCCCGGCGGTGCTATGGATGTTTGTAGTGGTTCGGAATCCACTTTAAACCGTAGGTCCCGGTCCTAACAGGATCGTAGAGCGTTGCGGGGGCATTGTTACTCCGTGGCTTATCTTCAAGTTACACGCGCCCCTGGGTAATGCAAAGTGAGTAACGTCTGTGCAGCGCTTGCCATAAGAATATAGCGGTGAATTCATTGTGAACGGTGTCATTGTCAGCGGTGAACTTTGCGGAGGTATAGTGGTGAATTCATTGTGAATAGTGGTGAAATTATTAAAAGTATAGCGTATAAAGCTAGTGCTTGTTTGTGGTTATTCGTAAAATATTTCAATATTTTTAATAGTTGTAAAGGATAAACCAGCGTGTCTCATCGCAAATTCATTCATCTCATTAAGATATTTAAATTGTAATACATGTGTATTGTTTTTTAAATTTTAGAAAATATTTATCTTGGCCAGCCAAACTTTTTTTTTTTTTTTCGATTTTTCGGCCGCGACCGAAAACGTTTGCCCATCCCTGATCTAAGCAAAACACAGTATAAACCGGAAGAGGGAAGTCGGAGTCGGGAATTTTTAAGGAATCGGTTTAAAGATCCGACTCTTTTATGAAATAATAAGGAGGCAATTCAATTGTAGTTTCCTTCCACAAACAAAACCAAGATCAAAGAAAGTGACCGCTTTAGCAGCAAACCAAGTAAGACTTTTTTGTTCCAATGCAGCTAGCGAACACTTAGACAGCTTGGTCTTGGATGCCTTTTAAGGCAAGACGTTACGTTACTCACTTTGCATTACCTAGGGTGGTGCGTGTCACTTGAAGAGAAGCCACGGACGCGGAGTAACAATGCCCCCGCAACGCTCTACGATCCCTGTTAGACCGGGACCTACGGTTTAAAGTAGATTCCGAACCACCACAAACATCCATGGCACCGCCGGGAGTCGAACCCGAAACCTGTGGTACCGAGTGCCAGAGCGCTAACCACTCGGCCATTCAGGCCCTATATTTTGCTATGTAAAAACTGTTTTTATAGATACTTGAATTCAATTTATTCCGCAAACTTTTCTGAAGCCCGTAATTTAAAACATAGTACTTAAAATTAGAAAAAAGAATCAGGGATCGGGTGCTAGTAGTTGAAGTCGGTATAAAATATTCGACGCTTGGGTCAGAAAATTTTTTTAACCGACTCCCCACACATGATTTTGATTTAAGTGACTTAATATTTGATTTTTAAGGGGCCTGAATGGCCGAGTGGCTAACGCTCTGGCGCTCGGTACCACAGGTTTCGGTTTCGACTCCCGGCGGTGCCATGGATGTGTGTAGTGGTGCGGAATCCACTTTAAACCGTAGGTCCCGGTCCTAATAGGATCGTAGTTGTGGGGGCATTGTTACTCCGCGTCCGTGGCTTATCTTCAAGCTGCATGCACCTCCTGGGTAGTGCTAAGTGAGTAACGTCTGTGCAGCGTTAAGGCATCAAAGGCAATTGTCTGAGTGGTTGCCAGCTGCGTTGGAACAAAAAAAAATTTGATTTTAATATATTTTTTTTTAAAGAGTTGTGATTTTTGTAGTAATAAGATGCAAAAGTGTGAATGTCAGTCAGTTGTTGATCTTAATTCTTATTTTACAATAGTACTTAAATATATTGTATTTGTTGTTGTTGTATCTCTCATAGAAGGAAGGAAGGAGGAGGCAACTTCTGTTGTGATAAAGCACTGTCCTTGACATCTGTGAAATTTGACGTTAAAATATGACGTCTTTAGTGTTCCAGTTACGTTTGGCTTTGCGAGACGCTAAAACTGATTCTGGCGATTTTTGAAATGTCTGAATTCATCGAGCAAAGAATTTGCATTCAATTTTGTTTGCAGAAACGTATAGAATGTTGCAGAAGGCCTTCGGTGAGCATTCCTATATCGGAAAGAAATGCTTAGAAGTGATATAAACAGTTCAAAGAAGGCAGAGAACGCGTTGAAGACGACGAGTTCTCTGGTCGACCCTCAACTTCAACCGACGAAGCTCACGTCCAAAGAATTAAAGATTGGGTGCTTGCAAACTGTCTATTTACAATTAGAGACGTTGCGGATGATGTTGGAATTTCAAAAGGATCAGCTATTTCCATTTTGGGCCTCAAACAATCTCAAATCTCGATTGGTACCGAGAACACTGAATGCGTCAGCTGACACTTCATTGAATTGACACTCTCTAAAATTGAAACCCATATCATTCCATAACCACCGTATTCACACCGTGCGACATCTGGCTTTTCCTTAAACTGAAAAGACCACTCCGGGGACACCGTTTTGAGTGGATTGAAGAGATTCAAAGTGAATCGGCACGCGCTTTGAAGGCCATCCCTGCCGATGACTTTTTAGCATGCATTGAGGATTGGAAAAAGTTGGCATAAGTGCATTGCTTCCCAGAGGATTACTTTTAAAGCGATGAAATAAATTTGGAAGAATAAATAGTTTTTTTTTTTTTTAATTGGTTTTACTAACTATCCTTATTTTATATTCGATACTTCTTGTTTTTCTTATTGTTATTTAGGTAATTATCTTATTATTATTATCTATTATTATTTTCACTTACATTCTCATATTTATTATCATTTCTTTGATCAATTTAAAGCCCTAGGTACAATATTTTTTTATTTAAGACTAACTTTGTTATATTTTAATTGTATAAATTATCTATAATTGTCATTGTTCATTTATGAAGAAAATAAAATTGGGGCCAACTATTATAACAAGCGATTTCTGCTGTACACACTACCTGATCATTTCAAACTTAACAGGTCACACAGTAGATAATTAAAAAACATAAAAATTATTTTTGACCCACATCATTCCCAAACTGTAAATGACCATAGGCATCAACTTCTTATCACCCATCATTCCCAAACTGTAAAGGGCAACTCAATTCTAGGCACAGTGATGTGGTGTGGTGTAGTAGTAGTATTAGTATTTTTTTGTTCCAATGCAGCTGGCAAACACTTAGACAGCTTGGTCTTGTATGCCTTAAGGCAAGCGCTGCACAGACGTTACTCACTTTGCATTACCCAGGGGGCGAGTGTAACTTGAAGATAAGACACGGACGTGGAGTAACAATGCCCCCCTGCAACGCTCTACGATAATGTTAAACCGGGACCTACGGCTTAAAGTGGATTCCGAACCACTACAAACATCCATGACACCGCCGGGATTCGAACCCGAGACCTGTGGTACTGAGCCTCCAGAGCGCTAGCCACTCGGCCATTCAGCCTATGATATCAAATATATCTCGCATTAAAATACACTTTCTCACAATAAAAGTAGCCTTGGCGCCAGTGAAAACACGCAGATGGGCCAATCACTGAACTGATTGTAAATACTACATTACATTCTCTGGTTGTTGAAATTATTGGTAAAAATTACGTACTGTTTAATTGTAAATCCATTTAATCTGCTGAACCATAATCCATGTTTGATGAATAATTTTAAACTATTTTATAATTTAGATCCTAATAAATTTTATAATTTAGTTCTTAATACATTTTATACTTTAGTTCCTAATACGTTATATAATTTAATTATTATTGTTTACAATTCAAAATCATCAAAACCGCAGTTTGAATATATATATATATATATGATCATATATTATTCATTTTTCAAAGCAAGTTCATTTAAACCAGGAAAATTTCTTTTACACAAAAACATTGTTATAATCAAAATAATAATAATAAACATTTCTCATAATAAGATAAATCATTTCTTATGATAAGATGCAGGAAATGCTAATTCCAAAATTTTTACATTTATTTTCCTCAGAATTATTCAATTTCACCTATTTCTATTTTTAAAAATGGGTCTGAATGGGCGAGTGGCTAGCGCTCCGGCACTCGGTAACACAGGTGTCGGGTTTGAGTTCCGGCGGTGCCATGGATGTTTGTAGTGGTTCGGAATCCACTTTAAACCGCAAGTCCCGGTCTAACAGGATCGTAGAGCGTTGCGGGAGTATTGTTACCCGCTTCCTTAAAGCACGCACCTCCTGGGTAGTGCTAAGTGAGTAACGTCTGTGCAGTGCTTGCCTTAATGCATCCAAACAGTTGTCTAAGTGTTTGTCAGCTGCATTAGGAAAAAATCTTTCACAGCAAGTTCATTTAAGCCAGAAAATTTCTTTTTACACAAAAAACATTGTGTGTGTGTTATGACTTATCCCACTTGGTAGATATCTATTCAGACCAAGCCTACGAAACCTGTATGGACTCATGGTTGAAGGGCGAAAGCAGCTTCTGTTGTGATGGAGCACCCGTAGGTAGAAGTCTGACTTTTTGCTCCGTAATGCTCTTACAGTCATAGGAGACTGGAATCTACGGCTCAAAGTGGATTCC
>BPLR01019480.1:0-30247 GCA_021605095.1 Caerostris extrusa | reverse complement strand
CTCAAATGACTTTGCCGCCAAAAAAAAGGAAAAAGAAGAAGAACCTCTTAAGTTTCTGGAAGAAAACTTAATTATATGAATTCGAACATTATTGGTTTAGACACTGTTGTGCTTTTATCTCCTCTACCTTCATCAACATTTATACTTTTTTTTTTTTTTTTTTTTCTTGTACCTCTTTTCATAGTTTATTTGATAATGCGTTTCTAAAACCGTACACTCTTTAATCTAAGAAACATTCGTAACGAATACAGAGAAAGAATGCAAAATGAATTAAAAACTCCCAGAAGAAACTTCTTGGTGTACGATAGATGTAAATTACAATTTTTCATGCGCTTTATTCTTTATGCTGTTTCTAACTATCGCGCTTTTACCAACGCATCCGTGTCATTTTATTTTAACTTTTAATTCTTTTTTTTTTTTAAATAGAGGGGTTTTGGGAAAGGCCCTGATGGTGTTGCAGTTTCTTAATGGGTTTTTCTAAACAGGGGGAAACCCAGAGAGGTGGCTTTACGTTTTTGATATTGATTCAAAAGCGGCATCCTTTGTCTAAGTTCCTTGTTTTAATGGGAAAAAGAATGAAATGGAAGTTTTTAAAGGGAAAAAAATCAATTTAAAATTGAAGAATAATCCGATAAATCCGAATAAGATTGGGAAGAAAAGAACCTTTTCTGAGTAACTAGGGTCCTTTTGGAAAAGAAAGAGGAATTAAAACGGAATTTCTTCCCTTAGAAAGGAGATTTATGTTTTTAATTTTTATTTTCCAAGGAGTTGAAAATTTATTGCAGGCCTTAAAGAGTAACCCTTTTAAATTTTTTTTTAGACCAAAGAAGTATTTTAATTCTTTCATCTTTTAAGTACTTTATCACTATAAAAATAGGCAATAATAGCCATTATATTAAGATTTAAAAGGTCCGCATTAGAAAACTTTCCGAAAGTTCTTTTATTTTTTAGAAACATCTAAAGAATAAAAGATACTTTTTAGATGTTTTTCAAATGATAATCTTCATACAAGTCTAAAGCAATTTTATCAAATGCCATTAGGTAGGTTTTTAAATTTTTTTTTATTTCATAAGAGTGTTTTTACTTATTTCTTGAAAAAAGAAATTATAACTTAAAATCTAAACGATTTTTCCCGAATTTCAGTGAAATACAGAAAATTTAGAATTCGAGAACTTTGAATTTTTGACTATCATTTTAAAATAAAAAAAAAAAATAAATCTGAAATAAATTTCCAATTTTTTATAAAAGAGAATTTTGATTCGAAATTTTTTAAAAACATTTCACTTAACTTTGCTTTTGTCTGAATATTGGTATAGGCTAATTTCAGTTTAATGTGACTAACAAGAAACATTTTTTCTCGTAATTTTGTTACCCAAATATAAAAAAATGCTAACACCGAGTTTCATTTTCAACGTAGATTTTAATGTGCTTTTTTTTTTTTTTCATGAAAATTATCATTTTCCATGATGTAATTTTCAAAACTTATAATTTTTTACGACTTTTAAAAATAAAAAATGAAATACAAGTTTATTTCTTTGCTTCTTGAAATTTATGTTACATTGTAGATACAATATACTAGGTCTTGAATTACTGGATTTTAATGAACATTCAATTGACCTTTTGGTGAAATAGTTGGAAGATCTCTACTCTGACATATTGAAATCTGTATAGAAGTATGCTAAGCTAAAGCTGGATTCCCATCTTAATTCCATGATAACAGTATATCAGAAATCATAAGCCTAGGTGAGTAGGAGATCATTCAGACTCAGATTGGCTGAAATTCTGAGATGTTGGATTTTATTATTTGTTGAAAGTCTGGCTCAGTTGAAAAATTGTGGGAAATGATTCTCAAAAGGTCATTTATTTCAGAAAATAAAAATTAAATTATCCAAAGATAATTATTAAAATAAAAATTTAAGAAATATTTTATAAAACAGATGCTTGTTACAAGTTTAACTTTTATACACTTATCACAGAATGTCGGGACCATTTCAATGCCATTTCTGATTGTTAAGTAATAGTCTCAATCTCTTTCAGAGTAAAAATATATACAGAATCATCTGTATTTAGTATTTGTACATAATTCTTCATATATATGCAAAATAATCATTAAGAGCCTGTTTGAATAGCTGGACATAAATTTGGATATCGTTTTTCAATGGAAACTCTTAAAGTTGCTTCTTTGACATATTATAATATTTACTTCTCAGACTAATCATTTACTTTTTCACCTTTTCCTTCAAAGAAAAATCATTTATTGAAGACTTATGGCGTCAATTTAAAATATACGATTATTAATTGCATGCACTTGTTTTTGACAGATTTTACGTTCTGAAAAAGATATATTATATATTATTGATACAAAGTAGAATGACCTACGTAGTAGCTTCTACACACTTACACAACTAATTAAAAGAGGATACACGACAATATATAAGAATAGATATAGGGGGTAAAAAGTCAGAATTTCTATATTGGGGTATAACCACTTTAATGCATATAGAAAACAAAAGAATAATTATCTCGTAATTATGAAATATATGCCAAATTCTATGGGCTGCACAGTAAAACTTTGCAAAATCTATATTTAATCTCGTGAGATTTCACTGGGACTTGACCTCATTGTTAAGTGGCAATATTCGGCAAAGGCAGCTCTGCCCCTCACTAAAACGGCAGTAAACGCGCATGTATCGTGAAGTGACGATGTATTTGAAAGTTGCGTGACAAACCTTTTCTGTAATAAGATTAGCATGAGATCACGCGACGATACTCTTTAGAATGAGTCACGCAGCACTTTTTTAAATGCATTTATAGAAAATACTTGGTGAGTTTAAGATTTCGACAAACTTAAAGGCAGTAGATTTTATGTAGTTATTTCAGCAATCTCTATAAAGTTCTCTCAGTAAGAATATATATTATCATTTTGTATTTTAAATAAAAATTTATATTTTACATTTTATGTTACACATATTTCTCTTTAATATGACGTATGTACCCCCTGTCCCCATATGGTCTTTTCAACAAAATCGAAAATAATTTCGATAGTGAAGATATCTTGAAATAGCTAACCAAAGAAGTTAAAAGTGAAGGATTTGAAGGGAGTTAAAAAGTGAAACAAAGTTGCTTTAGTTTTTATTAAAAAAATCATTATTTCATTTGTGAATACTCATGTCCAATCGCTGTTAAAGAACAGCTAAATTTTCATTATTAGACAATGATAAATTGTCTATATATGATGATGATCAATGATAAATTGCCTAAATATCATGCATATTGGACCCAATTTAATTCGTACCATACTGCGGTCCATAATCTGGAAAACGAGTAGTGAATGAAGTAGCAGTAGGAAACACGTGTATTATAAGTTTTACAACAAAGTGTCTGGCATTTACTGGTATTATAAATGTTTACTGATTTTCTGCAATGCAATCTTGATTTGAGAAAATTTTTACCTGAAGTTATTATCCCTAATGCTGTCTTTAACTATCTTTTTTATTTAAATTTCTAATTCTGTGATTTACATGTACGTGGTATCGAAAAAAAAAAAATTCAACATTTGGAAAAAGATAATAAAAAGCTTGAAAGAATGATTTGAATAACTCTTAAATTATAGAAATCGAAAGTTATCATTGTACAGGAAAGAAAATCATGAGTAAATACTTCATAGTTCCTTTATAATAAAAACCGGTCAGAGTAAATTGCATTTAAATACATTACATGAAATGCTTTTTGTATAAAAATACAAAAATAATATAGATTTGTATTGATTTATACTTATCTTTGCTTTTAAATAGTTTTTCAAACGATAGTTTAAGAATTCATTACGAATCCTTATATGTATACATTCAAATTATTAAATTTTTAATTACTTCTTCAGATGTATAACGTTAAAAAACAGTTAAACTCTTCAGATGTATTACTTTAAAAACATCTATGTTTGTGTTTGATTCAATTGAAACAAAAAAAAAAAATATAAAAAAAAGTTACATGATGGCATTTGTATTAAAAATAAAACTTCAAATGTCTGATTAAAGTTTTTTAAATATCAAAAATTAAATGTAAGTTAAACGCTGTGAAACTAAATTTTTATAATATAAATCTGGAAATCTTTTAATTCATAAAAAAAATTAAGAGTATTATTAATATCTCAATTTTAAAGTTAAAAACTAAGCATTTTAAATGCTTTAGAACTGATTCAAAAACAAAAAAAAGTTTGAAAGGTTTTTCTAAAATCTAAAAAAAAATATATTAAAATAAATTTTTAAAAAGTTAATAAATAGTAAATATGCATTTCTTAACAGATTTTGACCCTCTTTTTTTTTCTGTGATGACTTGAAAATAATATTATTTTAAAAATTATTTTATTTCACTTCAATACCGATTTAATATCCTTTTAAGAAACATTTCGATTTAATATCCTTTTTTATTACAAAAATATTTTATTACATATTTATTTTTATTATTACATATTTTTATTATAATATTTATTTTTTTATTACATATTTCATACATGAAAACAAAAGCCTTAAATATAAAAGCCTTCTATTCAAATGCGCTGTAGTGAACTGTTATAATCGATCGCGAAGGTTTCAAGGTCAGATACCATATTTTATGAGCCCTTCCCTATCATTATTTAACTAATAAAAACTACCTCTGTGTTCTCTATCCCAAATATTCCCCTGAAGATGGTTCCCTCAGGGATAATGACCATGCTTACACATTCTTTTATTGTTTTACCGTGTCTAACGTAACATGCGTTTGTTTTTTTCAACCTAAATACACGTTTTGAATTATGTGATAATCATTTGTAGCTCTGAGTACACTCTGTGTGTAATAAAACTTCTATTGGTGTAGTAATAACTTATATCCAGCGTTAGGCATTTTCATTCTTCTATTCATAGTTTGTGATTCCTTTTTGTTATTGTTGTACACATAAAGCTCTTTAGGTGTTTAAATTTATATTCAATGCACTCTGCCTCAACTGCCAAAAAGTTGTTAAAAAGTGGTATAACTTTGTTATACTAGCATTTTTTGACTTTATTTCTTTTTTCTTTCAAAATACTTATTTAAGACATATATATTTAGATATAAATTTAAGTAACAATTACAAAAGTTTATCTATATAGTTTAAATTTATTGCTCTAAAAAACATTGATGTTTGAGTTATCTCTTCATATAACAACCAAACAGAATTATTATTTCCACAATCGCTAACTGTTTTAGAATTATTTAGAGGGAAAATAAGGTGTAATTCAAGCGAATTTTAATAAAGAGTTTTGTGACAAACGGATGTGGAATATTGCAAATAAATTTGTGGTAAAACACCATAGCAAAATAGAGGACACATAAAATTTCAATGCGTTTAAATCTAAAATTTGCTTCGACAATAGAATTATTTTTAATCAACCGATATATGGATTTTCATCTCTAAATTATTGAATAACTAAATGCTAATAGAAAAGTTTTTGGAGGAACATATTAATATTAGTTATACTATAGTAATTAAATAAAAGAAGTTAATAAAAAAAATTTGAGAATACTTGGATAATGCAAAACTTTGTAAGGTTTTCAAGTTTCGTCTATAATTCAACTTTTGCTTTATTTGTTAAGATACTTCTTCATAAAATACAATTTTCTAAATACTCGCGATTGCCTTTTAAAATTTGAAATATAAATTTATCCAGTTATTCTATGTACCGTTAAAAACATGCCCTAAACTAACGAATTTCGGTGATGGATATTGAATAACAATTGTATTGGTAATTTAGTTGCCAAATATTCACCATTTTCAATTCATGGTATTCAATGCACTGCAATTTTCTTAAATTATTCAAGTTTTTATTTAATATATATGCTACCCAAGTAATATAACAAAAACATGTCTATAAAAAAGCAGTAAAGTTCAGTATAAACCAACCAATCGAAATTCGGTTATCAATAACGTGGTCTTTAAAAAATAAAAAACTATTTGTGCTATCCCGTTTATAAATTGATATCCATTACAAAATCACGGTTTGGAAAGGATAAAAAAAACCAGTCCATTGATATAACCTTTATTGTCCTTATAAATCACTCTATAGCATAAAAAATAGTATCTAATAAAGGCTTGTTAAATGGTTTCTCAAATCTCATTCACAGATCCTGGAGAGAAAATTCAATTTAAAACATTTTTTCGTAATTGCATAAATTATTGGTTCTTAAATTATTTAAGTTTTTATTAAAACCATATGTATTCCACGTTATATAAATAAAAGAGCTCTATAGCCAGTAAAAGGCAGTACAAACCAACCAATCGAAATTTGGTAAACAATAACGTGGTAACAATAGAAAATAAAAAAAAAAAAAACTATTTGTACTATCACGTTTATAAATTGATATCCATTACAAAATCACGGTTTGGAAAGGAAAGAAAAACCAAACAGTCCATTGATATAACCTTTATTGTCATTATAAATCACTCTATAGCATAACAAAATAGTATCTAATAAAGGCTTGTTAAATGGTTTCTCAAATCCCATTCCGAGATCCTGGAGAGAAAGTTCAATTATATTAAATTGCCAAAATATAACTTCATTCGACCATAAGTAGTGACAGAAGGATACGAGGAAGAAAAATAACACAACTGTAAATGTTCTTTTAAACGATCAAAATGGCTACCATAATCGCTTTCAATCGCACTCTTTTGATTTCCAATCGAGCGTAGAAATTCTATCGTGCAGAAACAATAAATAAGGAGGGCCTATCTAGTTCGAACAACAATCGAACGAAAACTTTTGGACTTTTTTTTTTTCCTTTGGTTCTTTATTTTTATTTTTTTTTTCTTCCTCGATAAAGGCGAAAAAGCTTAACCTTTTCTTTTCTTCAAATATATATATAATTTTAGAAGAAAAAAAAAAATTGTAAGCAGTATAACGTTGATATGTACGTGCCAATGTAATTTGATAGCAAAAAAAATTATATACCATAAAACAGATTCATCTTAAAAACGATTTTTATCAGATTTGTCCAATCATTTAAAATCTTTCTTTTTTTTATAATAAGAGAAATAAGTTTCGTTATGCTATCTCAACTTCATCTTGAAATTATCCTTCAAGATTGCCCTGCAGTTCATTTGTTGTTTTACACAGAAAAACAACAGTAGCAAAAAAAAAAAAAAGTTCTGTAAGTAGCTATTTTGTTTTGTTTTGTACACTTTTTT
This sequence comes from Caerostris extrusa, assembly GCA_021605095.1. Classification (NCBI taxonomy): domain Eukaryota; kingdom Metazoa; phylum Arthropoda; class Arachnida; order Araneae; family Araneidae; genus Caerostris; species Caerostris extrusa. The sequence continues at coordinate 23,049 of BPLR01019480.1, read as the reverse complement.
TCTTGACGTCTAATCTTTATGATACAGGGGAAAGTAAACATTAACAGCTACTGGTAAAAGCAAAAAGAAATCGGCCTAGAGGCCCAACAGAAAAAAAGTTTGATGGATTTAGATAGATAAAGTTCAAGCAATCAGTTCTGTTGTTTTATTGATAAAAATAGTGTTTGATTTAATTGGAATTTATATGAAAGTTCTTGTTCCCAAGCTAGATAAATTTCAAACCACTTTGGTTACTTTCTAACAAAATATTGAAAAAAATATTTTATTAGCATATAATTATTAAATATTCCTTACCAAAGAAATTCAGATTATTCCATATATTTAATAAAATAGCAAAATGATATTTGCATTCGTTTTGTTACTTTTAATAGTATGTATTTGTTTGTATAATATACTAATCAAGAAGTAAATAATAAAAATCTGTGCATTAATTCATATATATGTATCCATTAAAAAAAACCCCACGATATTCGAATATATACAAGTATGCTCAGACATTTTCGAATAACAATTCAAACAATTCCTGATATTATATTTTTTTAATGTTCATAAAAAAAAAAAAGATACCATTATTTTTTTTTAAATATATCATTTCCATTGAAAAGTGTTTCTGAAATCTATAATCATAATTATATATGTGTTCATACCAAAAATACAAAAGAAAGAAAAAAAAAAAGCAGGTGATTTGTTCGATTTATGATAAATATTGCATATTGCACCAAAAGAACATTAGAAAAATCACCCAAAACAACACAGAATAGTAAAAGTAATAATCATTATCATCCTTCTCGGTACATTAAGTTCGCCAAAATAAACTTACCACCATCATTATCGAGCACAGAAGGCGGAAACTAACATGTCGAAACATAAGACTATCGATTGCCACGACGAAAGTTAAAACGATATCTTTATTATCGTCTGTCACCAATGACAGCCATATGGCAACTCAACTCGGAACGGAATGGAATGGAACATAGCGTGGAGACTGATCGGTCAAAATTCAGCGTGATTTTTTTTTGTTCTTTTCTTTTTATTTTTAGATGTCCTATTCGTAAATATACTTTTTTTTTTTATAGTGCACGTTCTGTTTTTGGAGTAATTAACGTAGAAAATAAGAGGTAATGATCTTTCGTACCGTTTAAAATTACCCCCGTCTCTACGGTTACTGAATGATTTTGAGACAAACCGATAGAACAAATCGGAATGTTATTGTTCGCATAACCAAGAGAGAAAAATACTTTTACGCTTTATTTATGTTGAATTTGCTTTTATCTAAAACAGATTTTATTTTCTACTAGTATTGATACACGCAAGCTTTTGAAAGTATTACAAAATTTAAATTCTTTATTCTATTTAATTTTTTTCTTATAATGTTTCTCCAAAAATCATATTTAAAAAAAACAAATTATATATTTTCAAATAATAATAATTTAGCATTTTTATGAAATGTATAAAACAAAATTAATTTCTTTTATTGTATATAAGATTTTTTTTTTTTTTTTTTTTTTTCAATTTTCAATGTTTTTTTTAAGTGTAAATATTCTTTTATGTTTTTAATATTCTTGTTCCTGTGCTTAGCTCTAATATTTCGTATATTATCTTTGAAATATTTTATACCCTCTACTGTATTTATCTACTTAGAAAATGTACTACTTAGAAATTTAATACTTTTATATAACTTTAACCATGACAAAAACAGGTAAATAATAAGGACAAAATAGTTTTTTTATAATTCTATCATCAAAGGACATCTTCATCTTTTAAATTTATATATATATATTAATATTATTATTAAGCATGGAAAATATGATCATATTAAAATAAAATTCATATGTGTAAATTTTTAGCTCATTTATTGGAATATTTTGTTGATATTTGAAATTGGAATACAACCTAGAAAGTAATCGTTAGAATATTTTTATTTAGTTAATAATTTAGTTTTATATTATTAATTATTTTCTAAAGTTATGAATATGTGAACTATATAATTAAAAATTTAATGCTTTCTGGTTTCAAATTTATTATTATTTTTCAAAAATTACAACTATCACCACTCTTAACTGGAATACAACCTAGAAAGTAATAGTTAAAATATTTAATTTAGTTAATAAATTAGTTTTTATATTATTAATTAATCTTAAATAATAACTAGTGTATCTCTTGTTGAATAATGAAAAGTAATATAATATACTATAATGGAATAATATATATAATAGTAATATAATATATATAATGAAAAGTAATACAATATATAAGTTATATTATTAGTTAAAGACCCCCTGCATGTTTTTTTTAAAGGTTATAAATATGAGAGCGACAGAATTAAAAATTTAATGCTTTCTATGGTTCAAATTTTTTAATTTTTTTTTCTCTTTAAAAAATTACAACTATCACCACTCCTTTAAAAGTTTCCATTACCATCAAATTAGCCAGAATTCATTAAATGTTTCAATTAATCCTACCATAAGATTATTTCGCAATCTTAACCTCGACCTTACCCAGCACTTTTCGCCAAAGTGCTGTTCGCATGATTACCCAATATGACATTATAAATGCCCCTCGAAAAGGAAAGGTGTTCCCGCCACAGAAGACAATTACCGTTTCCGAATCCACAGAATATTAAAAGCTGGGCGCGACCTTGATGGCCTAAGTCGCCAGCCGGAAAAGAAAATACCATACATAATGGCCCAAAGGGGGTAAAAGACGAAAGCATCAAGACCGTCAATATCGTCGCCAAGGGCTTACTACACGCAAGTTCTTCGCCAATCTCACGGTTTTTCTCAACACGGGAGGGAGGGGGAAGGTAGGCGAAATCTTGATACTGGGTAGGCTATTTGGCCCCAAAGCATGTATTGTTTTTCGGTGGGAACAGTTTGGATCGATGGTGTTTTGAACCGCAGTTGGCATTGCATTGCGACACTGTATAAAAGAGTTCATGTAAGTCATAGTTTCAGCAAAACGGCAATTAATTCCTGCTGCAAATTTCGGTTATCGAACTTTTTACCAAGAATTAGAAGTTGTTCAGTGATTAATGACTTATTTTCTAAGAGGCTGCCTTTATTTATAGCCAATTTTTAGAGTAGAGAGTTTAGAGATAAGAATCACTAAGATTAGACAGCGGGAAGTGCAATAAAGATTACAAAAAATATTCCTTAGAAGATCCTGTCTAGAATTTGCTATTAAAATCTTATTTGCTTTTTTTTATATGTATAGTATGTAATGTGATAAAACACATAGATAAATATGTGATTTTAACCATTTTTTATGGTAACGAATATGAGATATGTTATTTTCCAGAATGATTTAATTCATAAATACATAGTTCTGTGGGAAAAATCGAAAGATTGTTTTTTATGTCTACAATAATGGCATTTATTAATTTTATTAGTTGGATGTGGTTAAAGTTTTTCAAAACACTTTCAATTTTTAGTTTGTTTCTTAAATACAAAAACATCATTTGCTGTGAATTAAAAATCAGTTAATGTAATTTTCCTTAATCACATCTTAATAATTATGAAATTAATAAAAACTCTTATCGTAGTGTTCTTTTAAAAAAATATTTATGCTTGACTTGATAATAAATATTATTTTTTCTCAAAAATTACATAAGATATATTTAAAACATCGTGTAGAAAATGAGAGATGGATAGGGGAAAAAAATGAGAAAGTAAAGATAGGATTAGAGATTTTACATTGTAAGTATCCCAAAATTTTGTATTTGGAGACCACACAACACATTCAAAAAAATACTGTTTATTTCAAAAAAAATTATTATTATTCTGCCCTTTTACACAAATGTGCATTGATAGTTAAATTAATAAAATTAGTTTTGAAAAGAGGATGCGCATAATGAAATCAGACTATATACATTATTGCTATCGTTACATTAAAAAACAATAATAAAATGCTATTACCCAAACAAATAAAAAATAATATGGCATAATGACGAAAAATGTAAAGGAATCTATTGAAGTCTCTTGTTTTCAAAATTTAATATTTATATTAACCCAACAAAATGCGATTATGTATTTCTGTTAACAAAAGGCAAAGAAATTAACTTTCATCTTTAATTACGTCAAAACCAAACTCTCAAGTCAACGACTACTCAAAAGAAAACTTAAGAAATTTCACATCTTAAAAAGTGAGAAGCCCTTCTTTTTTTTTTTTTTTTTTTTTTATGTCTTCCTTCAAACACAAGAGTAGAATAAAAATTTTTAAGAAGGCTTTAGGTAGGAGTTGATTGAATTACGCTTCCCCAAATTCATTTTCTTCCAACTTTTCTCCACCTGATAAATTAATTCAAAATATTTTGAGAATCACCTTCAGAAGAGAGAGAGAGAAGTTTCCAACCCTAAATTTCATCATGTCATTTATAATAAGAAGAAAAACACGAGGGCTCAAGAAAGGCGTTGCTTGTTCCAAGGCCGATAAAAGAGAATGGAAATGAATAAAAATATGGGGAAAGAGAAAGCGCCGTGCCTCTTGCCTGTGAGAGAGAAAGAAAATTTTTGAAGCGCGTTAAATACTTCAAACTGAATTAGTTTGTCCCTTCACTTTTAAATTATGGTAATTTGTCGAAAGACTCCTAGAAAGTGCTTGTGTGAATTTTAAACCTTCTCTCTTCGAGTTGTGGTGCAAAATGGTGTAAATTATCTCTGTTTGAGGAACTGTGAGCATTAACAAGTTGGCTTCCATCTACACACAAAGAGCTTGAGGTGCATATGTTGGTCATTAAACTTTGGGACCAAGATAATGAATTCTGCATTTAAAATTTCATGACGCGAGTGAATCGTGTGCATTGATTGTTTGAATATATTTTGATGTTTGCTGAAAGATTACTATCAATTTCCAAAAACATACCGTAAAATAGTTGTCGCTCATTATTAGAACTCAATCCACATAAAATTTGGCCACATACCATAGAAACAAAAAAAAAAAACATATAAACAAATCACAATTACAAATGAAAATGGCCAGAAATTCTCAATCAAAAGGGTTTTAAAAACAAGTTAAATTGTAAATTAGAGTCCAGTTCCGAGCAAACAAGTCTATGGGCCTTATTCATAAAACATCTATATCAGAGTTCACTTCAGTTATGTTCAATTCTTAATCTAAAATTGGCAAGAACCAACTTTAAAACTATTTTTACATAACCGATAACTTTGCTGTTATTGGCAAATATTTATTTGTTGTGTATTTTAGCCAATAATGGCAGTATATCCAGCATTACCTAAAATGCATCATTAGTTATTTGATACATTACATACAATTTGAATCACATCTTCTTCCCCTTAACCTCGAGCCCACTGTATCCCAAGAATTTCTCCTGCATATCCCCAACATGTATAATGAATAATTACTGAATAATTTTAAATTGCTTTTTTTATTCGTGAAAATCAGTTATGAATGTTAGACAATACTATATATAGTAATATTAAGTTCCATTTATTAATATGAGAATCAAGCAGTTTAACAATACCACATTGAATAATAATAGAAAATTGTTGTGAATTAGAACTGAAAACCATGTAACAATTTATGAAGCCACCTCTTATTTTTTTTCAACATTAATTTTTCAAAATTTTACTAAATATTGAGAAATAGTACTTCACCTTATATAAACTATTCTGTTAAATGTTGGAAAAACACGAAATGAAAAATTATAAATGTTCTTTTTAAATATTTTAGTTAAGTTAAAACTATATTAAAAACTTGAAGAAATATTTTTCAATAATGAAAACGAGAACGACATCCTATAATTTATCATTTTACTGAGAAGATAAAACAAAAATTCTTACGAGCACATTTAAAATTTTAACTATTAGTAAGAGTTCACGTTTTAGTTTAATAACTAAGATATGACTTGAGAACTAAATTTTATTAAAAAGTTTCCAGTCTAATGACTTCTGAGATTAATAGTTCTCTACAATTTAGTTCGGAAAAAATGTATTTCATCGAAAGTTTTATAAATATATAAAGTATTTTAAAGTAAACTCTGTTTTTGCTCTTTTATTGACACAATTCCGCTTAAGATTGATGGATTCAAAACAGTGTTTTCAAACTGCATATGAAAGTTAGGAAAGTTGTTGATGGATATAGTAATTTTTAAAGAAATTATGCAGATTTACTTATTATTTTTTATAAAATAATTCCACAAAATTTTATAGTTAGGAATCATCTATTTTGAGATAGTACCGTATTTTTTATAGGATTAATATTAATGACTAATAAAAATCTTGAATAATGTATTTTTAATTCAAAACAAATCTATACATCATATACTGTAAATGGAAATTCCTGAAAAACATTTTGAAAAATTTAATTTTATTAAAATGTGAAACCTTAGAATTACTAATAATACAAAGGAACTATGTGTTGCAGATTATTTTAAGAAATAATAATTATAATCCTGTCCGTTTAATTTTATAAAATAAAATTAATAATAATTGGCAGTTACAAAATATTTGTAAGAAATATTGCGATCGAGTTATACATATATATATTGAATATAATCACTACAAGAACTGTCAAGATTAGATGAATAAATGCCTTTAAATGCATAAGTTATAATGTCATTTATTTTAAATTTTGATTGTACCAAGATTTCTTGCTTATCAACTTCTATGGAGTGATTAAATGATAAATTTATTTTTGTATTTAAAATTATATTTTTCAAGTTCAAAGACTTTAGATTAAATAAGTTTCAGAATGAATTTCCAGGTTAAACCATCCATATACCATACATTTTAATTCAATGATTTGATTAAAATTTTTAAATAAAATATGAAATAAATAAAAAAAAATTACTCCCCAATTTAAAAATAACTGTATATTTATCTAAAGTGAAATTATATGTTTCTTTTCTATAACCCCAATTTTAGCATGTAAATGTAACATTGTGCATTTTAAAAACGTATGTTAAATATTTAATATAATCTTTTGTAGTTTTGTAAAACAATTGCATACATTTTATAACATCTTTAAATTGATATTTTACTATTGAAATTCCTTGTCAAATCGAACGCCATAATATTCTATCTCAATACAATTCATAATCAATTCTTAATTTATAATTCACAAAAATAATTTATACAATGTATACAAACAAATTGTTTAGATCGCATAAAAATTTACTTTATGTACGATAAGATTAAATGTGACAATTAAAATAAATTTGTTTTCATTTAACTCAAAATTAATTGAACCCTATGTTTCCAAATGAATGATTGCAAAAAATAAATGATAACAATAAGCAAAAATAATAATTTCAATTGAAAACGTTGTTCAGTTTCCAAAATTGCACATTTAAAGAATAAGCAATAGAATTTGATACAAAAAACTCTCAAGATCTATATCTCTTACAAGAAAATGTTCATGCATCCTTTGAATCATTCATTTTTGCATCATACATTTTATTTAAAGCTCAAAATAATCACTTCGTGTTCTACAAATATTCCACTAACCTTACAAAGTGTAAGTTTAAAGTAAAATTTTGCAGAGGCATTATAACATCAGTATTTGCATGACTTTTCACACATATCTTGTTTAAATATTCTTTGGTATTCCAGTCGGATAGCTCTATTTTGAGCTATAAGTATTGCTTCAAAATAACTACTTGATTTTTATGCATGTTGAAGGTGTTAATAATTTTTGCGATACATTTATTCCTCCATCAAACTGTATTAGCATCAACTTCCTACTAAATTAATTCCTCAGGTCTTAACCTTCCCCAAATTTAATCAAAGACTTTCTCTCCCGGTGATCTATTAGACCAGAGACGCTGAACGAGTTCCTTCATTTTCAAATAGCAATTAATATAAATCAGAACCACTTCCTGATCTACATCTTAAGAATCTCCCTTTGCACCACTTTCACCCGGGCAGTGTTGCTCAATTACATTATAGACGGAACCATGGAGTCGTCGAGAAATTAAATCAATAAAGGCTCGTCGTTTTGAGTGCCTTAAAACTTAAACCAAATAAAAGACGGTATGCGAATAATTTATTATAACTTTCCCCAACGATGGCGGCTAAGGAGTTAATATCCCTTCGTGCTCAGAATACAAATGAATTTCCAGCACGAGGGGGACTCCATGGATTCCACAATGCAGACAGCCGCATTTCTTTCTAATGTGGAATAAAGGATATGGATTTTTTTTTGTGTGTGATGGTGACAGATTATTCATGGCGACATTATTAATTAAAGTCATAACCATCACTTTAAGTGAAGTCATAGATAAAGTATGTAATAATTACAACAGGGTCAAAATTTCATAAAAAATATTACCTTCGACTCTAAACAATAATGAAATTGTTAAATGTTGTTATCACTAGCATTTTGGCAAGAAAGTGTATTGATATTAAGTAAGTGAATTTCTTTAGACTTTTTTCCTAGCATTGTAATGGACGATTGATAATAACTTTTTAGAAATCCTTACAACAAAAGCATGAAAAGTATGGTTCTGAAATAAATGAATAAAATAAAAAGAGAATAATTTATTCAAATAAATGAAATACAAAACGAGTGAACGAATTACACACATGTCCATAAATTAAGGATATTGAAGTTCAGGCAAAGAAAGAGACAGAAGCAAAACAAATTTGACTTATTTGTAAAGTCTATTTATTAAAAAAAAGGTAAAGAGCAAAAAGGATGCTATATGTTTGACATAATTAATAAAAATTGCGATTTTTACTCCCTGGAGCAAATTTCAAAAAAGAACCTATTGACAAAAAACAGTATAACATGGTTAGTATGATGGTTAATATGGAGTATGTCTCCCGGACGATGCAATACAGGCCTTACAACGCCTAGGCATGCTGAATATCAAATTATCAATTTGATCTCGGGAAATATTACACCACTCATCAAGCAATGCCCTCCGAAGTTCCGGTTGGCAGGTGGGAGGGGGTTGACGGGCTGCAATTCGTCGGCAAAGCATATCCCACACATGCTGTATTGGATTCAAGTTCGGTGAGTATGCTGGCCAATCCATACGGGTGATATCCTCCAATTGAAGGCATTCGTCTACAATGTTTGCACGGTGAGGACGGGCGTTGTCATCCATAAACAGAAATTCAACACCCATGGCGCCCCGAAACAAAAGTACATGTTGTTCCAGAATGACATCCCGATAGATGTGGCCTGTCATCGTTACACTCTGAACATGCAGGTCAGTTCTGGAACCAAGAATAATTCCTCCCCAAACGAGCCATCCTGCACCACCGTAACGGTGTCGTTCAATGGTGTTCTCTTGGTGGTAACGGGTACCTGGCGCTCTCCATATGAGAGTCCGGCGAGAATCAGACTGCAAACTAAACCTGGACTCGTCGGAAAACATCACACAAGACCACTGTTGCGGTGTCCACAATGCATGCTCTCTACTCCAGGTTAATCGCAGGCGACAGAGAGTTGCGGTAAGTGGAACACATCTGACAGGCCTACGAGCATATAGACCAATGTGCCCTAAGCGTCTGTACACGGTCTGCCTTGAAACTGTCGTACCGGTAGCTGAAGAGACAGGTCTGATGCTGTGCTCCGTCTGTTTCTTTTGGCAGTAACTGCTAAATACCACTCCTCATTCGGCGTTGTAACTCGGGTGCGACCTGTGCTGTAACATCTACTCACATTACCATCATCTTGGAATCGTTGCCAAAGCCTGGAGATGACACTCTGGGCGATTCCAAGTTCCTCGGATACTTCCAGCTGGGTACGTCCACATTCCAGTCGTCCGACAATTCTACCACGTAAAAAACCATCCAAATGCTTCCTTTTTGCCATAACTATGCGGTTATTGCACTGAAAGGCTTTTAAAGCGCTTGTGAACAATTTTGTTTCTTCGCCACCATTCCTTATATACCCCTCTCTTACACTCTCGTCATTGTGACGTACTATCCGCGCCATCTGGTGGTTTCCGGTAATTTGCATATTCTTCTTCAAGATTTGTGTGATAATTCTACAGGTGACATTTTTATTTTAGAGTTCTATTTCTGTGTGATTCTGAATTATCCTTAATTTATGGACATGAGTGTATAATAAATGGACGAAGTGAATGAATGATAATGAATGAAATACAAAATGAGAAGGAGTGAACGAATCATACAATTGAATACTATACAAAACTAATGAACGAATCATGCAAATGAATTATATGATCCGTTCACTAGTTCTGTATATCATTTAATTGTATGATTCGTTCACTCCTTTTGTGATATGATGCATTGTATACAGAGCTAGTAAACGAATAATAATGAAGGGTTATACAAAGCTAGTAAACGAATAATAATGAAAGTTATAAGAAGCTAGTAAACGAATAATAATGAAGGTTATACAAAACTAGTGAACGAATCATACAAATGAATAATATATAGAGCTAGTAAACGAATAATAATGAAGGTTATACAAAGCTAGTAAATAAATAATAATGAAGGTTATAAGATGCTAGTGAACGAATCATACAAATGAATGAAATACAAGGCGAGATATGAATACACAAAGAGAGTGAACGATTCATACAAATGAATGAAATATAAAGCAAAGTATTAATGATACAAAAAACGAGTGAACAATTCATACAAATGAATGAAATATAAAGTAAAGTATTAATGATACAAAAACGAGTGAACGATTCATACAAATGAATGAAATATAAAGCAAAGTATTAATGATACAAAAAGTGAACGATTCATACAAATGAATGAAATATAAAGCAAAGTATTAATGATACAAAAAAAAAGAGTGAACAAAGGATATAAATAAATGAAATATTAAGTGATTGGGTGAGTGAGTGAATGAATGAATGAATGAATGGTACAGATGTTTTCTAATATTTTGTTCTCCAAGAATTAATCCTACACAAATGGGATCAAGTGTTTCCAAGCAACCAATAAAAGCCGGTTGAGAAAAAAATTCTGTCTCAATCATAACTAACTATAATGACGAAAATCAATGTGAATATATTGTGATCATATGATTTTCGATTCATCTCTAGCAAAATGTATTTTATCTGGTTTAAATCCAAGGAATTCATTCCCAGAACTAAATGATTCTTTTATTTAACATTTAATTTATAAAGGAAAAATATGTTGAATCTGCTTTTTTTCGATAAATTTTTTTCGATATACTATTAGTGGTGCTGTAATGAAACGATATACTATTCGTAAATATTAGACATAATCCAATGACAATAAAAGATAAATAAACAAATCTAAAAATGTTTTATTAGTATATACAAATTATTTAAAAACAATTTTGAATCAGACTTAGTCTTACTTTTTTATTACAAATAAATTAAAACATTCAAACAAATAAAATTAAAAGATTTTTATATGAAAACATAAAGAATATAAGTATCAATATATTACTGTTATTTTTAAGATTTTTTAACGCATAAAATTTTTTTCTATCTTTAGACAGAAAAATTATAGCAAATATATCAAATATTATTGAAACATTCAGGGTTTATTTGCACTGAATAAAAAATAAAATCAATTCAAAAGTATTTGAGAACTATATATATATATGGAATTCTCTGGGTTTTATCTCATATGTCCCGTAAATAGATAATATTGTTTATAACCATCATATAAGCAGTATTATGTATTAAATAATTTGTTAAACCTTTTTTGTTTAATTAAACCATGTTATTTTTAAGTAACTTTTAGATAATTCATTAGATTTAAGACACGTACGCCATGCAATGTCCATTAAAAAGTTGACTGATAAAATCAAAGTAATCAATTACAATTCCTTAAAATATTTGCTAAAAATAGTGTACAAAATTTAAAAACCAGACTTAAATTGGCTTTTGATGATAAAATTAATTTCAAAACCAATATTATCAATTAGCGTTTTCTCTAAAGCGATGTTTTCATTCAACTTTACAGTAAATTAATCAAACTGGAAACTAGGGGGAAAAAGTCAGTTTCCTGAAATTAAAAGTTAATTGCTTTTGATACTATCGATGACTGTTTTTATATCGATAATAAAATTAATGCTTCATGTTATTACAAAGACGAGATTTTGTTGACAAAATTCGCCGTAATGGCATTTTGATTACAGCGCCACTATAGATAACGCATCTTTTATTTTATTAAAAAGTGTTTCAAATTAATTTATACATTTCATGTCCTTTTAATTGATTTATTAATAACGTCGACTTAATAAACATTTGAGCAAGTTGATTATTTTTTTTTAATAAATAAAATAAATAAATAAAGCATAAATATCTGAAATGTTATAGTTTATAAAATATAAATAGATTATAATTTTATTTGATCTTTTATAAATTCATGATTTTAAATCAAAAGTATCTTCTTATTTCATATAAAAGTTCATTACTGGAAACAAGGTAATGAATTTATTTGTGAATGTAAATCAATAGAACAAAAGAAGCTGACTTATCAGTTAATATTCATAATACATATATGTATATATCTTAAAATACTTTAAAAAAAAACTATAATAACAGAATCTTAAATTAAACCAATATAATTTAAAAACGCCCTTTTTCTTATCTAACAACACATTATTTGCTATTAAGAAAAAAATGAACAAAATTATTTAATACTCTAAGTAAAAATAGCATAACTTTTACAATATATCTTTTTCCTGAGTAGTATTTTCTGAGTATAGTTATGTTTTTTTGCTTTATAGTATATAAAAAAAAAGGCCCCAAAATTCACTGAGTTGATGTTTCATAATTTAATACATAATAAAATTAAATAATTATATATGTTATTTGTCACAAAAACATATATTTATTTATATCAATTCGAAAGTTTTGACTGATGTAAATAATTGACTAAATAATGCAAGAAATATAAAAACATTGTAAAGCTTACTTCAATTTTTGAAAGAAAAAAAATTTCTGAGAAGATAAAATGTATTTAAATGTATTAATAAAAATAAAATGTATTAATAAATTTCTGAGAAATGTAAAATAGTGAAATATTTTTTTTTAAATTGTATTAATTACGATTCATTTTTAAAATTTTTTTCTGTTTGTTTTTCACATTATAATGAGTAAAAATTTTGTGACCTAAAAAGCAAGTTTAAGTACCTAATTTTAAATAATAGAATGTTTCTCTTGTATTTTTAAGTTAAAAAAATATGCATAAAGTACATTAATACTAATATGTAATTTTAAATAAAAAAAAAAAACTTTGAAAAAGTAGATTTGTCAGCAAATTTCGAAATATTTTTCAATTATATCCAACGCCAAAAATATTGCCAGAGTCTTAATTATTTAAAATTTGAATTTATTTCTTATCTTTCGATTTGAAATTCTATTATTAATTTGTCTGATTAAATTTATTTCCTCTGTTAATGTCCTTAATTTAGTTATAAGAAAATTTATGTGCATTTTTTACAATGGGACATTAAAAATTTCCTTTACAGAAAAAAAAGGAAAAGAAGCATAATGGTCCTGTTGAATTACATATTAAAGTAAAATTTAACTTAACAAGTTTTATTGGTTAATTCTGCAAATACTGCTATATTTTTTTCTGTTAATAAACTAATAAAAAATCTTTCAATTATAAAGTAAAAGCTCTTATAAGTTACGCCATTATTTTCACAAATGAGTAATATGATGGCTCAGATAAATTACAGTTCAAAATATGAATTCAATATTACTTATTTGTATTGAAATGATTGATGTGTTTTACCAAAAGTTAAATTTGGCAATATGTCAAATGATTTCCAATGCGAAAAGATTCAAGAACAGGAGAGAATTCTTTTGAAATAATAAAATACAATAGAAATTAAGACAATTGGCGGGGCTCAAAAGACATTGTATTCTTTTAAGACATTTATTCAGATGGTGAACATTACGCACAACATCTGACGCGATGATAATTGCGAAAACTTCCGTCTTATTCAATGGAATTATCGTCAGTCAAATCCAGCAATCATAGAATGGAGCGTGAAAAAACCTTTGGACATATTGAAATTATGAATTAATTACCCTTCATTAAAATGAAGAAAAAAAATATCGGATGAAGGTTTGGATTTAGCCGGAAAGGGTAGAACACGAGCCATTACCCGTTCGATAACAGTTTTATGTAAATGAAGATAGAATTCCAATTCTTTTGTGTAAAGGAATTCAATAATTTCTATTCCCTCTTTGTTTACGCGAAAATATTCCGGAAATGTTCATAGAATTCCAATATTTTTGCACCACGAACTCTTGAAATGAATATGGAAAAGAATCAATAGAGAAAATGCACAAGTTCCCTTAGCCAAAAGGAAAATGTTCCCGGAATTTCCGCCCTTTTTTTTTTTTTTATTCTATCCTTTTAAATTCGTTTTTCTTTTTGTGCAATTTCTTCAAGTTCGACGATCGCCGAGACTTTATCTATAGCAATGTTCGAAAGATTTGTTTGACTTTTAAATATGACGGCTCCAGGAATTTTTGTTTTATTTATTTTATTATTTTTTTTTAAGATTAATACGATTCCCCTCGCAAACAGTAAAAATATTTCTTCTCTCCGTTTTTAACGATGCCAAAAAGCACAATCAAAGATATATTTATCCATCGACAGAAATTCATTCCACGTTTCATTCAAATTCATTTAATGTGAAGTGAAACTTAGTAATGGGGTAATGGCATCGCTGGAATATCTTTTTCTTTTTTTTTTTTCTTCCTGACGAAAATTTTCGAATTGTTGCCATTCGTGAATTCGGAAACACAATGATTTGCATCTTAACAAAAATCCATATCACCCCACGAATTCTAAATGCATGAGGAAAAGCGATGATTTTGATGCCAAGAAATTAACGTACAAGTCATCATTTTAAATGTGGATTTGCAATCGCTGGAATTGTGGCTCTTCGTATATTTGCATTTCAAATCCTATTTGAATTCATTTCTTTCTTTAGTTCTCGAATTCCCGAATGCATTTAGCTAATACATTCTGGCATCGTCTGGAGAATCCAACAAAATTCAGCTCGGAACATCATAAATAATCAAGAAATAAATTTGCGATTGTAATTTGAGTGAACGGTTAGATTTTAAGAAGAGCGAAGTTAATGTCTTTCTGTAGCTTTATAAATCGTAAAAAAAAAAAAAAAAAAAGAACCATCAGTAAAACTACTTACCAGCTTCTTCTATTCGTTAGCATACTGTTTTAAATTAAAATATCACGCATGAAAAGACTCCCATATTTCTCATTAAGGCTTCCACAGCTTTTTGAAAGGCTGCTTTTAAAAATAAAGAATCTTCGATGGAAATATTTTATGGCATTGTTCGATGCCCACTTAATGAAAAGAAAAAAATGCAAATTCAAGAATTCAAAAATTAAATGCAAAATATTTGAGATACAACAAAGCTTTTTCTGTCATATATTAAAGAATAGCATAAAAAGTAAACCGAAAAATTACCATTTTATTATTTCTTCTCCGCCTTCGATAAACTGCATTATAAATATATTTCAATAATTTGATTTTTCAGTAAGGATCGTTCGTATGTTTATTTGTTCCATCTATTATTCAATCCTGTTCAATAATAATTTTTAAAATGCAGCGCAAAAAAGTGGAAATTTAATGCAATTTGCATCTTTTTAATAAAAATTTATTGAAAATACAGACTTATTTGATTTTGCAGACTTATTTGAAATGCAAATATGTTTAATAACATTAGAATTGTGATTTTAAATGCATCACTACTGTATCACAGTTTGTGCTAGACGCTTTACTAATTGTACAGCAGAAGTTTAGAGTTTGTCAATTTAATAGAACAACACATTTTTATTTGCATTAAATAATTTTAATATATTTTCCCATTGCTTCAAAGACATATATTGCAAACTAACTAAATTGACAACAAACTTAATTTTCTATTATGTTTGAAATAAAATATTAATTTATGAAATATTAAACAGCGGACTAATTTAATATGAGGACTAAAAAAAATTTTTTATACACCTTAATTATCCACTCCATAGTAAAGAATTTAATATCTATGTATGAAATTCCCAAGTTGCATTTTAATTAGTAAGAATTTCGTAAATTTTCATATTGGAGCACACATTCAGATTTATTCAATTATTTATTGAAAACTTATGATTTTGCACATATCATAAAAGAATTTATTTTAATTGATGAATTACGAAAAATTATTGTAGAGCTTAGATTAATTATATAAAAGATTATTTTTAAGGGAATTCGATAACTTTTCTCTTTCAAAAACTTTTTAAAGAATCTTTAAATCGACACTGCAAGTCAACTTTTTTCGTAAAAAAGTTGATTTGCTCTTCATAAATGACTCGCTCTGGTTTAATGATTCTTATTTTTATCATTTTTATATATTTGTAGACTACTGCCGCAATAAAAATTTAATAAAATTTGGGAATCAAAAATAAGGCTCCTTCGTTGGTGCAACAGCTCCATGGTGGGCCAAGGACGTCTGCTTACTGATAGATTTCGAGAAAGGTGATGCTTGAATGTTAACTTGTTAACTTAACGTGATGTTGAGTGAGAACTTCATGAGTGTTATTTATCTTCAAGTGAGTCGGCGTTGTCAGTTAGATTTGAAAAAGAATGCCTTTAAGAAACCGAAGAAGACAGTTTCAGCATCATACTGAGTTTGAACTAGACAGTGTAATAGGGCTATGAACAGATGGATTTTCTTTCTGTGATATCAAAGAAAGACTTGGAAAATATTATTGTAGAAGTGATGCATTATTTTTGGAATCCGTCATGGAAAGGTACTGTCTAAAGAAGACAGGAGTGGTCGCACAAGGGCCACTACTGAGAAGAACCATTGCCATATTCGCCGCAGCATCGTACAGCATCAAACTACGTCTGCAGCTGAAACTTAAGCTTCGATGGCTACCCTATTAACACAGCAAAGGATAACAAAATAAATTACTTGATGGGCAGCTCCGAGCTAGATGCCCTGTAGTATTAATGCCACTAATTCCAAATTACCGGTTTCAGTAGTGTCCAGCTAGAGCTCATTGGAGGTTGGAGTGAGAAAAGTAGTGCATTATCTGATGAGACGCATTTCAATCTTGGTACCAGTAAGGACAATAACTTGGCTAGAATGGGGCCTTGCAGGCAATCTATCCACATCATAGACACTTGACAGCACTGGACTGAACTGCACCTACACCAGCAGTTAAAATCTGGGAAGTAATTTCCTATGATAGCACTCTCGTCGTTATCCCACACGCCGCGAAAGCAAATTTGTACTTCAGACTCATGATTGAACTCGTTGTACTGAAGAAGACGTCTAGAAATTGTTTTTAGAAAGCCTTTTATGTTCCCTTGAAACCTATAAAAAGTAGGCATCTTCCATAATGTTTGTGTCTTAGTGGTATTAGCATGTTACTAGTGGTATCAACTAATGATGCCAACATAGTTACCATCCCCGTGCAGCAATTGATTGTTATACTTCTTGTTATTTGAATAACTTTGAATGCCTTTGAATACATAATGTTATAAATAAATTTTTTTATAATAAAAAAGTTAGACAATTTATATATCTTGTACCACTTTGCACAAACTTTATTTAGCTAGAAAATTCACAGAGTCTCTATAACAATATGAAAAAAATTCTTAAAGGCAGGTTTAGTTAAATCAAAAGTCTATACAGAAAGATATTAAGTAATTCTACTCAGTAAATAATTTCATTGCTCCTCAAACGGTAAAAAATGTATAAACATATAAACTAGAGTTGTTTAACACTATTCGATCTAAAGAAACTTTGTCGTCAAATAGCCGATCCATTGTTACCCATCTCTTCTCCATCCAGCAAACAGAACATTTAAACTCTCGAAAGCTAAAAGTATTTCCGAAATCTTCATCAACTTCCAGATTTCTGTTTGAATTTTTCAGCCCAGGGGATTCGGAGTCGTCCGAGCTTTCAATTTTTGTGGAGCCAAAATGCAATTCCCTGCCAATCGGCCATCTTTGGGGGAAAAGGCACGCCGGAAATCAAACCTGGCGCGGGAATTTCATCTCCTTAGTTCAATATTGAGGGAGAGCAGAAATCGTTACTTAAATTCTTAACGCGGGAACACATCAAAGCGGACGAGTGTCAAACTAGGGTCATGTTCCCCGAAGATTTCATTCCAAGTAGCAAATGGGTTTCGCAAAATCTTAACTTTCAGGTATAATGGAGTTACTTAGAGGGGGCATTCACAATTTTTCAAATGACACAGGCTTGGAAATGCCTTTAACTGTTTTCTAAATTATTCCATTTTCTAAAGTTTGTTTTAATGGTATTTACATATTTTAAAAATTATTATTATTATTATTTGATTAAAGAATGTATTAAAAATGCAATTTTTTAATTTTAGAAAAATTAATTTATAATTAATATAATGAAAATTATATTATATTTTAATATTTATTATTATTTATTATATTTTAATTAATATAATTAAAATTGATTATGGGCGTGTAGATATAGGACCTTAGATGGATCTAATTTAAGATCCCTCTAACAAATCAGAAGAAAGCCTAATTGAGAGATATGTGGGAAAATTTAATCGAAATTAATAAGGCACCTATTTTTACTAAGGTGAATATTAATTACAGAAATTTACTGTTTATTTTCGAAATCAAAGGTAAAACCAATATGTTTAGATATAAGATTATAAACAAGAACGTATTCATTGATATAAGCACTTAGCTTCAAAAGTCTTCAGGATAATTTGTTAAAATTCATTTGCCAAATTTAAATGAGTGACAATATGTATTGCAATACAATTTCTCATCCTTACGAGTACTGTTTTTCCCATTATTGTTTGTAAGAACAATCTTTGCATTCCATTAAACATACAGCAGCCACGAAAGACAGTGAGCTAATAGTTTTAAACTTAATATCTATATGTATGCGGATAATAAAATAGTCACCAATACAAATTTGTTGAATCTATTGATAAAATTTTTATTTATAAAACATCTTAAGAAATATTTAGGTAATATACGAGTATAATCAAAATCAGCAATTATTTTCGACAATATCAGCAGTTCCTAATGATACATCAACCGACAAAACACACAATAAAATACTAAGAAATATTTTAAATACATCCATACTAGTGATTTAGACTTATATCTTGGCATATCTTAATATCTTGGTAATTCCATCTAAAATTTGTCATTGTTTTCTTTGCTTCCCACTTAAACCATATTTCATTATTTTCAAATTACTTTATTATCAAAGTGATATTTAAGGTTAGAATATTTTGTCTTTTTTTTGTTTCCTGGACTTATTAATTAGTATCCGGAAAGCTGTTTTTTAAATATTCCTCATCATCACGCATCTTTTATATAAGTATGTGACTTTTTAAAAATTCACAGAATAAAAATGTTACAATTCATTTGTTAAATTTTTATGTATTACAATAATTTCATATCCTTATGAGTCAGTATTCATAAGGATAAGAAATTGTATTGCAATTAATTCTTCTCTCAATTCATTTTTATTGCTTGTAAGCATTATCTTTGCATTCCACTAACCTGTTAAAAACTAACTTTAAAATAAACTGTCACTAAATTAAGCTTTTAAAATAAACTATCGCTTAAACAACTGAACAATGTTTTAAAACACATTTTAAAAAGGTTATCTAACAACGATAATTCACCGCTAAAAATAAATTCTTTTAAAAGAAAAAAACGTCTTCACAGCCACCGACTTCCTAACTTTCACTTCCTTTCCTTATTCTTCCTCAACAATACACCCAAAACGGAAAAGATTCCCGACTCTGTTTTCTTTAATGCGATGGACTGATAGACAAGAAATACGATTTTTATCGCCATTTAAACCGTTTTGAAAGGATATTAAGGGAAGAATCTGATATCCTTAAAAAGTCGCCAGAATTCTTTTTTTTCCAGTCTTCTCATATCCGATTTCAGGAGATTAATTGCCGTAATGTTTCTACTACAATTGGGAGAAGATTCCGGCAGATTATCATCAGACTGGGATCAAATTGATAATAGATGCCGGGCATATCTCTGCCTAGAATAATGATGTTCTTAATAACTTTGCCATAGGTGATTTTTCAAGCTTCCTTTGTTACAGTTTATCCATTTTTTTAAAAATAAAGATTGCTTCTATGACAGTAATATTCTACTTCTATATTTTAAGCAGGATTAACTTTTTAATTGCTTTGCTTTTTAAGGAATATAACTTTATATTATCTTTGTTAAAAATAAATTTAGCTCAATTTTTTAATAAATCAGATATTAATAACTTTGATATAGGTGAGATTTTTCAAACTTCCTTAGTTACAGTTTATCAATTTTATTAAATGAAGATTGCCATGACTGTAATATTCATGTCTATATTTTAAGCTATATTTGCTTCTATGACTCTAATATTCCTCTCTATATTATCTCTTAACTTAGCCATAGGTGAGATTTTTAAAGCTTCCTTTTGTTACAGTTTATGCATTTTTTTAATGAAGATTGCTTCTATGACTGTAATATTCTACTTATATTTGAAGCTGGTTCAAAGTTTTTAATTGCATGTTCCTTTTAAGGAATATAACTTTATATTACCTTTGTTAAAAATATATTTAGCTCTATTTTTTAATAAATCAGATATTAATAACTTTGACATAGGTGAGATTTTTTCAAGCTTTCTTTGTTAACAATTTATCCATTTTTTTTATGAAGATCGTTTTCTGATTGTAATATTCTACTCGATATTTTAAGCATGTTTCACTTTTTAATTGCTTTCCTTTTAAAAAGTATAAACATTATACTACCTTTGTTAAAAATATATTTAGCTAAAAGTTTTAATGAATTTTATCAGATATTTGTAAAGTATGATTTTTATCATTTCTGATATAAAATTATACTTGATGCTCGATATTAAATTTAAATAATTCATTAATGCCTCTATATTAATGAATTTGTATATATTCTCATTTTCTGTATTTTTTTTTTCTGTTAATTAGAAAACTTTATTTAAACTTGTAACTAAAGATTAAAAAATAAAAATTGTGCCACATCCTATGATATACATCCTACATAAAAGTTGATTACCTGTAATATACAATTAAATATCTATTCTTTTAATTCCTGTAAATTGTCAAGTCACTTTGTATAAATGACAAAATGGGATTTTATCAATTCTGGCATCATTTAATTAATTTTAAAACGCAAAACTAATTAGTGTTGACAGTTTTATCATATTATAAAGCACAGACGTTAATATTTGTTAAAAATAGAAAACGTGTACTTTCTAGTTAAATATCAAATTCTGCATAATACTACATATTCTACAAAAATTTTTTATAATGTAATAAACTTATTCTAATAATATTTTAATATTCTACACGAATTTAAAATTAACATACGGAGAATCTGTAAATTAAATTAATTTTATAACGATTGTATGCAAAGATATATATATATATATTTATATTTTATACGTTTAATGCACAATTTTTAGAATATTATAATTAACTTAATTCAGCACAGCATAAACTACTCTCAACATTTTTGTGTAAACTAAATATAATAAATTTCTTAAAAAATACAAGCATTTGTTTTAGTGTTTGAATCTTATTTTCACGGATTGTAAGAATTTTTTTTTTTTTTTTTTAATTTTTAGGTTTTAAAGAAAATCACACAATTAATTTGTCATTGCCAAATCCTATTCCTTATGGCATGGAGATAAATTTATAATTAATTTAACCCTAATTTATGAATAAAATTTAATTATAGGATAAAGATAAAAAATGTTGAACACTTGAAACTTAAAGCATCCAAATCTGCAATTTGTAGGAAATAAACATTGATGCAGCACTTTGGTCCCTGCTTAAAATACACCTTCAAATCACCTAATAATTTCAACTTTTAGATAAGCTCATTTGAAGTTTAGACTGCAGATATATATCTAGAAAAATATAAAAAAAAATTTCATTTTATTGTTTTAACTAAAATATTTTAGCATCTCTTTCAATCTTCATTCTCTTAAATAATATATGCTTTATACCCAATTTCCCCCGAAAACTTTTCATCAATTCTCTTTATTACTATAATAACTTTGAAGTTCCTTTTCCAAAGTTTACGACTTGACTTGATTCTGCAATGAATCTCACTTGACTTGTATGTCAGTAGATTAAACAGAACTCAAATGGCGCTATTATTATCATGTGAATAACATCAATTTTAAAAATTTTGCAATTATCTGTAAACCGCATTATTATATTTCTAAATTAAAAATAAATTCATAAAGAAAAATATAAATTAAAAACGTAGACAATGCAATTATAAAAATTCTAATTCACTTGTCTGGGAAAACCAATATGTGCTTCAAAATATTTTATATTGTTATATCTTGATATTCATGATTAAAATCTTTATCAGTTAAAGAAAAGCCCAAAGTGTTTTGTAGCAGGTTTTAAAAAGGAAATAAATTATCTTTATTCAAAGTTATAAGTTATCCTACCTTTTCCAACCATTTAACTTAGAAAAATCCAAACTTTGAAATTAAAAGTTTAACTTCCGGAAAAAATAATAAAATATTTCCAGATGATGCGGCTACAAAAACATATCTAAATTAATTTCTTTTCGGATCGATATATATATAAAAGATTTTATATTAAATTGGTGCAGTGAGTTCATGTTATGTTTTTTGAAAGGCACAGTTAGATTTCTATGCAATTCATCAGATGCAACTTGAATTATAGCAAAAACAATATGTGCAATGGTTTATCAATTCTACAACTGAACTTATATAAAAGCACCTTTGCTATATATCGCTGAAATAATTAAAAAAACAAAAGAATTTTGTTTTACGAGTCGATACTGTGTTAATTTAAAAGACTTATTTTGTATAAGGAAATTAACAGCTAAATATTTCAAATGAGATAAAGCTTTTTCCTAGCAATTTATACGAACCTATATTGAAATCCAACATAAATAAAGGATGCTTTTATAGTGAATTATTTATACAGCCTTGTTATAGTATATTATCTAGACTTCTAAAGATAGAATTTTCTGAAAAAACCCCGATGGATCCCATTTGACATTTAAAAGCCATTTCAATAGAACTGAATTATTTTATTTAAAAACCAGCCCTTCCAT
>BPLR01019479.1:0-69010 GCA_021605095.1 Caerostris extrusa | reverse complement strand
AAAAACTTTGAGGACTTTTTCCTTTTTAATAAAATCAACACTTTTACTATCATATGACATGTATGTTACTTAACACTAAATACTTGATAAAATAATGTATGTATTTTTTTCAGTAAAGACTTAATTTGGAATTACGTTTGATAATCTTTTTAATAGAAATAATATGTTGATAGAAATTCATTAGGTAAATAATTCTTTTTGTAAAAATATATACATTGGCAAATATATATTTGCATGCATATAACGCGAACGAAGTATACTCAAATGATTATACATATATTTATATATTGATTAAATTTATTTCATTAAAGAAGCACTTTTCAAATATTTTTCCAGATACTGTTTCTCAATATTTTATAATTTATAAAGAAATAAACTAAATAATTTCAGACTGATTGCATGCAGACTGTTTCTGATAAACTTACTTCTGATGAAAACTTGCATCACAATTAAATGCAGACATGCAAAATTCGATTTTTTTACAAACACAAGGAAATAAAAGTATATCTTAAAAAGTATTTATCTTAATGAAAACATTAAAAATAAAAATAAATTATACTGATTTTTCAACTAATTTAGACGACTATGTCTAACTATCACATATAATAAGATTATACAAAATTCTTTAAATCTTCTAAATACTAAGCCTCCTCAATTAAAACTGTCTAGACAACAACTGTCAACTGAATTTTATCTAAACTATTAGAATGTGTTAATCTAAACAAACACGAATGCATTTTGCATTTTTAAAATTCATTTTTGCATTCATAAATCAACCGTGAAATAGTTTCAGGAGAAAACATAACATTCATATAAACAATGAACAAACAGATTTACTTATGTGCCAGGTAGGAAATGAACATCTTCCGAGAAAGATAGATTCTTGTCTAGACAATTTTTGGTCACGCCAAATCAGGATGTAGTAGTCGTTGATGTAGGGTAGTTAGTTGCAGCAGAAGTAAGGATTGTAAGACGCTTCTTTTCGCCTGGAGGTATATTTACGGAGATCTTGGAGGAAGAGTTGATTTCATTTCCGCCTTGCTGGGGAATTTGAAAATAAACTTGTTGTGATTCACAACAAAGATGTTTTCGTCGAAATACTTCCAGGTATTTTTTAGTTGGGGAATGTGACATAAAAAAATAGAATAAAAATAGCAGGTGAGAATATTAAAGTTAATTTAAAAATGTGATAGTTTGTGAAATTCAGAATTTATTTTATTGTGTATCAGCTTGGCTTGAAACCGTACACTTATTGTTATCAAGTTATATTCTACTCATATGGGAAGTTTTATAGCAGATTAAACGTTATCCAGTATTGAAATATGGATACTGTTCATGTTTTTCTGATGTAATTGCTTGAGAGGCATATTGTAAGAAACCATGAAGCAATCCAGTAAATTAATCCCACCGTTGATGCTATACAATATACAAATCAATAAATTGGTTCGGCTTCAATTGTGAGGTTACGAACCTGTCTCTCCTGTTCGAAATCCCAATCGCCAAGATTCTTAGCAATGCTAGCCCCATTGGTAACGTTGCCAGCTAGAGTGAAGAACACCTGTCATTCTAATCCACAGGAAGCCTTTGCTGCAATCACTTCGTTCAGGAACAAAGTGATTCGATGATGATTGCGACATTAAAGCGCCTCTCATCAATACGCTTTTTATTAGAGAACATATTAAATCTCTGTTATTAAACTTTTGATTTTAATATTTGATTAACTTTTGACTTTGAATTATTGATTTTTTATTTATTTTTATCCATAAAATATATGGGTATTGTTATGAGGAGAGTGAGCCAATGATGTCCGGGATCACTTTCAATGTTTCTTATTGGTTAATGTTGTAAAAAAAAAAAATCACAAGCTTAACCTTATTGGTTTATTTAAATTGCTTAAATCACGGTGCTTTTTTATTAAATTTCTTTCACGTGCTTTTTTTATAAAATCGTATAGTTTTTTTTACTTCTATTTTAGTTTTGAACGATAACTGATGAACATAATTTATTGCCTCAAAATGATTTATTGATACTTTTCCATTCTTTGCTTGTTTACAATTGCAGTTATGCGTTTTATTCTTACATTGAATTCTAAATTTTATGGGTAACCTATATATCTGGCCAGCAGATTACAATGATACCTTCTGATAGGATTTTTATGAGTAGTTGATTTAAATTTTCATGTCGTATGAAAAAAAAAACATGGAAAACTCTCAAAAAGCCGCAGTCTTTCTGTCGATTCAAAATGCTTGGCACGATTTTAAAATTAGCATTATCTCTCTTTGTATGCGATTACAGTGACTGCAATGGACGCCATCTGCAATTCAAACCTGTTGCGCACTAGCTGCAATTTATAGTACTTAGCCTCGAAACAATCCGTAAGTTAATTTTGCTTCAAAAACCATACATTACATCATTTCATATTAACCCCTTAAATAAATTTATCCAAAATATACTCGAAGCTCACGCTAATTGATATCCATTAAGGAGTTGACAGTATTTTTAAACTTTGGAAAAGCAGGTGTTAATTAGAAATCAGGTACAACTAAAAGTAATAGATAATTATGTATTTATTACCTTATCTAATGAAAATTTAGTATACGTTAATGCATTTTATTCATAAATAATTGAGAAAAATATATTACAGCATCAAAAACTAATAAATTTACTGAGAAATCTTTGATTTTTTTAAACCATGTATAAATTTTAAAAGCATATTTTAATTTAATGTATCAATTCCTTTAAAAATTTTTTTCAAATTTATGACATTTAGATACTTCGGATAACTGATATTTATAGACAAAAAATAACTGATTAGTTCTTAACTGGTATTTATTAGACAAAATTAGTTTGGAAAATATTTATTAAATGATGCATGGCTTTTATTAGCTTGGGAATACTTCATTTCCTTTAAAGAGTTGATAAGATACTTAATAAAGTTGAATAACACAACCCAGCACATTATATATCTGTCTCAAAAGTAAATATATTTAATGTTGGTTTCAAGCATTAAATCTAAGGTATTCACCAACCAACATACATTAACAAAAAAGGTAATGGGTGTTACCAATTCACTATTTCTAACCTTTTTTTTTATTCTGTCTTTAAGAGTTGAAATGCTTTAATTAAGAGGGAAATGACCAGCTTGTTGTTAGATGGAAAACGCAAAAAAAGGCAATTAAAACATTTTAGGTGATAAATAGTCATTATTTTCCCTGTTTTTAAAACTATCACACTTTTATTCACTGTAAATGTGTCATGATTTTTAGTGTTCCCTGCCCTGAATGAAGATTTAGATTTGACTAGATTTATTTAGATTCAGATTTCATAATTATTCTTTGTAATCTTTTATACTAAAGATTTTCATATTTTTATTACAAGGCAGTAACATTAAACAGGCTGATGTTTGTAGGATTATTTTAAATAATTTTTATTTGCATCTTAATGGTTAACATTATTGCTCACCTGAGTGCTATATATTGTAATTTTTTTATTTTGATATTCTCGAAATCTCTAGCTGTACTGACAAGAAGGTGGCACGCGATTGGTTATCAGAAACGTCTTCTGCCAGTAAGAGGCACAGAATTGTATCGCATCAAGGCCTTCTGCCGTCCCATAACCCTATGCTGGATCGTCAAAGTTGGCGGGATGCTAGATTAACACTATGTTTGAATTATATATTAAAATAAAAAAGATTTCGAAAGCAAATCGGTTTTCATTGGGAGGGAAAGGGAAGGGTGATATTTTGAGTGTTGAGTTTATTGTTAAACGTGTTGTCTGTCGAATGAGTTGACAAAGTTTGATGAAAATTAAAAAAAAAAGGTCTATAAATGGTTAAAATAATAATTAATAAGCAGCAATTAACAATTATTCATTTTATTAATTTTAACGAGTTTGAATAGCAGTTAAATAATATGGATAATTGATAGAAAATATGGTTAAAAAGTAACAAGTAAGGATATTGAATAACAAGTATGGACAACAACAAAAAATATAAATTAAAAGTTTGTCTAACGATAAATCACTCACAAGTATGGATAAAAACTACAAAATAGGGATAATTACATAATTATGTGCTGATAATCATTCACAGAAAAGGAGTGAATAAATTGGACTATAATAACCGATAAGTATAAATAATTAATAACAGTTAACTTGTTAGGAAAACGATTATCAAGTATGGATAGTAATGAACAAGTATGAGTGACAATGAATAAGTATGTATAACAAATATATATAGAAAGTATAAGTAATAATTAAACAATGTCTAACTATGGACAGAACATATGTATATAAATTGGATAATAATAAACAGTTGAAAAATATTGATAAGTAATTTGGGTAATATAATTGGTAATTTCTATTAACAGTTAACAAATATAGATAACAAATAATGTGTATAATAATTAACGCTTAGGCTAACATTTGACTAGTAGGGATAATAATTAACAACAAGCAGCTAACAAGTATCGAAAACAATAATTGTCTGATCTAGTTGGATAAAAATTTTGAATCATTTGATTATAGTTGACGTATCAAGATTGTAGATCTTTAAAATCTATGAATTTTTAAAAATTTGTCAATAACTGTGCAATTCTTTAACGTCAAACAAAGATCATTTCTGCGTGGTGTTAACACGGCGTCGTTTTGTTTTAAAATGGAACACTCGCGATACCTCATTTGTCATGCAGATGACTTGATCTTTTGTTGAGAATTTGTTTCCCCGATAATTACTTCTCCAATAAATCCACTGCACTGTTGCTCAACAGGCAGTTTCAAATTGAAATTCAGATAATCAAGCACTTCACTGCATTGCTTGGTTGGATGGAAACGTGCTTTTTTTAATTTGCTTTGTTTCTGAGAGTCCAATAATGGATAAGTACCGAAAATGTTTTTTTTTTTTTTTAAAAATAAAAGAGTTCATGAAATGATCTTATTCAGTAACTTTCCTTCAAATCAATTCATTAATAATTTCTGAATCAAAATCCTTATCTCGCTTATCGTTTTAAAAGAATCTTTAGGCAATTTTTTTTATTTATTCGCCATACTAATGCAAATTAATATCTTAGCCGGTCTTATGCCCTGATTATTTTTTTTAAATTCGGTAAATAGTAAGACCAGAATTGTACAGCAACAAATGAGAACAACTTCTCATCATGAAATGAAACAGTGAATTTAGAAAGTTTATAAATTATGGATTGTTAGAAGAAAATGATCCTTGACTTGGAAATTTGGCAGATTGATGGCAATGGAAGAAGATGTGAAGAAAACATTATGACATTTCCTTTTTCTTTGACCAATGCTTATTGCTCATTGGAGTTTCTGATTATCGATGATAATGGCTTTGTAACACTAATGATAATTGCTTTTTGATCACGATGGTTCATTTTTTTATTATCAGTGTTCGTTTTTTTATCATCAATGATCAATGATTTTTAATCACGACGTTTTTTTTATCATCAATAATAATTGTTTTTTGATCATGGTAGTTAATTTTTTATCATTAATGATCATTGCTTTTTGATTTTATTTTTTATTATCAATAATCTTTTTTTTATCATGATTGATCAACAGTTTCATCAAGCTGGGTCAGTTATTCATTTTTTTATCGTCATTGTTTTTTGACCATGACGGCTCATTTTTTACCATCGAGGATCATGGCTTTTTGATCATGAAGATTATATTTTTTATTACCAATGATTATTTTTTATCATGAATGATAAATGATTTTTGATCACTGTGGTCCATTTTTTTTTTTTCATCAATAATCATTGCTTTTTTTTCATGGTGGTTAATTTTTTTATAATCAATGATCATTGTGCTTTTTGATCATGGTATTTCATTTTTATCAATAATAATTTTTTTTATCATGAATGATCAATGCATTTTGATCACAATGATTCATTATCATGATTGATTATTGCTTTTTGGTGATCACGGTTCATTTTTTATTATCAATGATCATTTCATATTTAGTATGAAGGATATCATGTTGGTTGCATTTATACATGTCACTGAAAGGCAGTGGTGGAAAGGCATTGCTTTCAAGAAAAACTTTTTAGTAACTAAAACATATACGGGAAGCATATTGGAGAAATTTTAAAACTATCATTAACTAGTTTAAATATCGATACAAGACGTTTACTCATGTTGGAGTAATCCCATCGAATTCTTCTCATAGCAACTTTAGAGTACGCCAATAGATTCTAATGTGCGTTCTTTTGAAATTCTAATTGCTTATATCACTACGATTTAATAACTTATAATTAAATCATTGTTTTCAGCAATTTTTTTTTTTTCCATGTTGTAAAAAATATCTCAATTTTGAAAATAGGGCAATTTTGAAAAATCTTGTTCGTTCACAACTTTTTAGTATTTCAGTTTCAGTTTAAGGGTTTGTTGTGAGAATTATTTTAAACAAGGTAACTTTTTTTTTTTGCCATTTTCTTTCAATTAGTTTATTAATTAGAATTTCGCATTTTTTAATACATTAGTGTTTGTGTTTTCTGTCATTATTGTTGTATATCAGTGGGCCTCATATTTGAATCATGAATACGAACAGCCCACTGACAAACAATTGAGAGTGTTGCCTCTGGGAGGACCTTTTTGGCCAGCACTTTGCATGGAATGTGAATGAGAGAGAACCTGGAAATTCTTACTGTATCTCTCCTTCTGTATCTCAGTGTCGATACAAGGCGAATATATAAACATTTTCACAATCACCATCAAGTCTTCCCTGAACCTGAACCTTCCTTTGCGAACTACGCATTGGCCACGAGCTGAACAATTACCTTAAAAAAAAAATACAAAAACAACTTTTAGTGTGATATTTCAATTCAATTATTCCAGACGTATTCTATATACCCTTGGTAAGTTTAGAAATATTTTTGATGTCGAGGAAGGTCTATATTAAATAAGAACTGTCCTAATTTCTCCAATACTGCTAAAGTCAATTTTATTGCAACAGAATATACGTTCCATAATATAGCAAAGACGGAACTTATATCGCTGAAAAACTTTTGACTGACCCGGAAGTGACGTTGCGGAACACGGGTGATAACTGATAAAAGTGAATTTTTTTGGGGGATGGAACTCTAATTTCCGCCGACAACATCCCCTCCCTCCCCATCGGAATGACTTATCGCTGAACAGGAACACCAAGGGTTTTAAGTGATAAGAATAAAAGTTGTTTGGAAACTTTTTGCTCGATGGCAACATTCCCGACCTGATAATTTGTTTTTCGGTAACCTGTATTTTTTGATCAATTTGTATTTTATTTTCAGATAAAGACTTGCTATTTTTATTTTTTTTATAAATGAAACTTTCAAGATTGTAGCGAATATTATTTTATATTTTAATAAAGCTATCAAATAAATTAATAAAAATTAAATAAATTAAATAAATATAAAAAATAAATTATATTAAAGTATAATAAATTAAATCCTAGTTATATTAAGTTAAATTATAATAATAAATATAAAAAAAAAATATACATTAATTAAATAAATAAAGCTTTCTTTTTAATGATTCATCGTTTTTTGTTCCATTTCTTTTAAACAATATATTTTTATAAATTAAAACAATTTTTTTTAAATTTTAAAACAATTTATAATTTTTTGCCCGAATTTGAACTTTTTTTTGAAAAATTTTACAAAAATTATTTTGCAAAGGATTTTTTTCTTTTTTTTTTTAATTATAAATAAATTTTTATCCCAATTTGAATGATAATTTTTACAAAAATTTATGCCAACAAATTATTTTTCTTTTTAAAACTTTATAAATTACAGTTTCTTTTAAACTTTTATATTTTGAAAAATAATATTTTAAACTTCAGTAAATTTTATTTTTATTTAATTTTTATAGAATATACTGTCTTTTTTTGCGACAGCTTTCTGCACATAGTGTTGTCAATACATTCTGTTTAATATATTTTATGTGCACAAATTTTAAATTTTTAAATTACATATATAAATATTCTTTAGGATCTACTCTGTATTTATTATTAACTTTATTGATACTGTTAAGAGTAATTTTTTATTACATTTAAGTTATATTTGTATTTCATTAAAAACAGTAAATATTTTAACAGCTGTGTTACTTACATCATACCACCGTATAATACTTGCAGTCTTGAGTATTTAATACGAGCATTTATACTAGTAAATTAATATATATTGTTAATGCAAAAACAGTCATTTTTTATTTTTAAATAATATTTTCAATATTTTATAATTTTTTAAATTATAATTTTCAAAATATTAATTGAATTACTTTTCTTAATCTAAAGAATTGATTTTTTTTTTTTGATAAAATTAGATTTGTTTTCATCAAAAATTGTAAACATTTTAAACTCTCGTGTTACTTACTTTTCCAGTTTTCTTGCCTATATTACTGGCAATACTAAGTTTTTGAACAGGAGAATTTATACTCGTAAATTAATAAATATTTTAATATATATTTTTAAAACAAAAATTACCATTTTTTGGTTCTAAATAATATTACCCATGTTTTATAATTTTTAAATTTTAATTTTAATAATATTAACTGAATTTGATTAGATACTAAAGACTAGTTTTTTTCTTTTTGATAAAATTTTATTTGTATTTCATCAAAAATTGTAAACAATTTAAATTCTCGTGTTACTTATTTTTCCAGTATACTTTCGTATATTGCTTTCAATTTTAAGTTCTGTTAAAATATCTGTAGAATAATAAAAAATATTCTGAAAATATATAATATTGTTTAAGAGTTATTTACATAATAAAACCAATATATTCAATAATGTAATACATTAATAAATATTGAACTAACAATTTTTTAATTTATTTTTATTGCTCTTCAACACATTCTCGGGAATTAAAGAATAGCAGATAAATAGTAAATTTCACTAAAAATTTTTCAAAATATATAGTTTTTGCATATAGTTTTAAATATTCTTGTCATCTTATTTTTGAATTATTGTAAAGATGTATTTCTCCAAACAATCCCAATTTAATTAAATTTGCTTATTTATGATAAATTGAATAATATCTAATGAATATTCCGCTCTTACATTGCATTATAAAATTTAATTTAGGTAACGAACCATTCAATAACTCCAAGAAAAAAAAAACCAAAAAGTCTGAAAATTATTCGGAAGATAACGAAACAGTTGTCTAGGCAACATAATAAATAATTTATTTCAAGTTTACAGAATTAAAAGATTATGATTTGCAGGTCCAAAGCAGCATATTTGTAAACTTTATCATATTTTTTATCACACCCATGCGAATTAATTCGTTATCCTGTAGAATAGTGATTAGTTTGTTAGAAATTTTTAGTCTCTGAAATAAAAATAATAATAGAAAAAAAAAATTAAGAAAGTTTTTTTTTCCTTGGTGTATTTGATATTTTAAATTTTTTTCCTGGTGTATTTGACCATCTAAAAAATTACCAATCACATATTTAAGAAACAAATTACATCTACAGTAGTAAAACAAATAATTTATGCATGATCTGATAACAACGTACACTATAATGTCTTACAATGACAAATTTAATGATTAATAATCGACCCTGCATCATAATTTTCAGTCGTCGAAACTAAGATTTATCTCCATATCACATAAAAAGAATGCCTTCAATGTATCCCTCACCTCATATTTTCCGGAAAACAAAACAAGTCGCTTAATCAAATGCCAAGTGCCCATAAATAATTTAGCCCACCGTGGTAAGGAACGCCGACAGATAACGGCATGCTCTTAGTGCGTTTCTATGTCAGCATTATGGAACAATTTCGACCTGATTTTGGGTTGTGATCTATGTTTGAAGTGCAGATTTATCTCATAACTCACATGTGGGCTTGTTGGCAATTATGCGCGTCGATTAGATTTGCACACTGTAAATACAGGTTGGCCCTAAAGCGCTTCATGCGTATTTCATGAGGTATTTGGGATATATTTAGCAGGGTATTATGCATATATCAGGCACAGGCCATGGCGTTTGTGAGTGAATGAGACAATGAAGTGGATGGGTTTCGTGTTTCCGGTAGGTTGGTTCAGGAAAGGTTGTAAATAAGATTGATGAGTAATAATAATTTTAAAAATAAGTTTTTTGTAATGTTTGTAACATGATATTGTTTTGATGTTCATTACAATGCATTTACGAAGTTTGTTACAAGTAAATCTAAAAATTCTGGGGAAAAAAAGTCGAAATATGATTTAAGAAAAAAATGAAAAACAATAAACGCAAGAGAATAAATGACATCAATGCTAAGTATAATCCAGCCACCAGAAGTGAAAATAATTAAAATATTTTTATATAAATTATACTTTATCCCACTTTTTCCCTAAAAAGAGAGAAAATTCTTCTTTATTTTTAAAAAGAAAATGTTTTTCTTTATTTATAATAAGGTAAAATAAAAAAAAAAAGCTTTTTAATTAAAAAAAAATACAACAAAACCATACGGATTTCGAAGTTTTATGAAAGATAGATTGTGATAGATTATAGATTGATTATGATATATGATAATACCACCAAGTACTTTGTTTGATTGGCAAGTTTTAGATTCTAAAGTAATCCATTAATTTCGAACATACATTATGCTCACTCATGAAATAAATATTGGTGTGAAAAATAAATTGCATTAATTGTAATAATATTTAATAATTAATATTCTTAAATGAAGGGTATTTTCATATGTCAAATTTCATTCTACTTTTTCGGTTGATATATAGCAGATTCAGCATTATCAAGGGTACATCATGATGATCTACTACATTGCACCCTTCTTCTCTTCTCCTTGAGATTAACAGAATTCCCTTGTATAGTGATTTATCGTACTAAATATCAGCAAAATCTTTGTAGGCCATGGTCTTTGATTACTGGCTCATTTTGCAATGTCTTGAATTATAAAAAAGTGCTACTGACTACTTTTATTTCCTAACCAAACTTTTTTTAAAACTCCAAACAATCTTTCTCGTCCCAATTTTCCCCAGTTCGTCATTAGAGAACATTGAGAAAATGTGTTTCCGTCTCCAATCACCATTCGACTGACACTCCCCGAATTCCCTCAATAAAGAAGTTGAGGCAATGCATTCCTATTGGCAAATTAGAATCGAAAAAGTAAAAAAAAAAAAGATTCCAATCCCCGAAGGACAAGAGTAAAAACAAAAGTTCTCCACAAAGCCCTGAATAAAGGAGAACGAAAAATGTTTTGACTAAGTTGTGCACCTGGTTCTGAGTGAATGGCGTTTATTGTGCGACTGTCAAAGATGGAACAAACGACAGTGGAAGATTCTTTCTGTGAAAGAAAATGGGACGAACATTTTCTGAGATTTTTCGAAAACAGAGGATATTTCTTGAAGTCATACCAGCAGCGCAAAGTGTGATGTTCTCATTGGATGTATTGGAGATTTTATATTGGGATGAAGATTTGTTTTCCGCTGAAATTGGACATTTGATTGTATGAATGAAAATAAAAACATGTTACAGGTTTAGTTAAACCTAACCTAAAACTAAACCTGAAACATGTAACATGTTACAGGCTTAAAACATGTTACATGTTTCAGGTTTAGTTTTAGGTTAGGTTTAAAAAAAAAAAAATCTTTGTTGCAGAATTTGTTGCCATGTTTTATAAAAAGATTTCCTTCTATTAGTGTTAAATAATCAGCATAATATCAAATAATGTATCATTTATTAAAAAAATTATTTGAAAACAAATATCGACTGAATATTGTTTATGTTAATAAGTATTATATTACGACCAAATGGGATAAGAAACTAAAAGAACAAATAAATTGTTTGATTGGCAAGTTTTGGATTCTAAAGTAATCGATTAATTTTGAACAGACGTTGTGCTTATTCATTAAATATATATTGGTTTGGAAAACAAATTGCTTTCATTGTAATTAAATTTAATAATTAATATTTTAAAATGAAGGGTATTTTAATGCATAGCCATTTGTCACTACTCTTTTTTGTTTGATATCTAGCAGATTCAGCTTTATCAAGGGTGCACCATGGATATCTACTATATTGCACAGTTCTATCTTTTTCCTTGAGCTTAATGCAACCCCAGGTTCATGGATTTATCCTCATAAATATCAGCAAATTCTATGGAGACATTTGATTTGAGGTCCATAGTCTTTCATTTCTTGAAATATGCTCTGGCTTCTTTTGAAAAGCCCTGAATCCATATGCAATGCCTTCAATCTTTTGGTTGATATATATACTAGATTCAGCTTCATCAAGTGGATATCTGCTATATTGCACAGTTCTCTCATTTTCACTACGAATAATACAACAACCCTGTTTATGGATTTATCCTACTGAAGTCTATGGAGTTTTTTGGTTTTAAGCCCATGGTTTTTGAATTCCTGAAATATGTATTGCCTCTTTTTGAAATGTCTTGAATCGTAATAAAAGGCCTTGACTATTTTGATTTCCCAACCAAAATTTGTTTAAAATTCCAACCAATCTTTCTTATCCCAATTTTCCCCAGTTCGTCATTAGAGAACATTGAGAAAAATGTGTTCCGTCTCCAATCACCATTCGATTGATACTCCCCGAATTCCCTCCAATAAGGAAGCTACGCCAATGTATTCCTATTGGCAAATCAGCTTCCAAAAAAAAAAAAAAAAAAAAAAAAAAAAAAAAGGTTCCAATCCCCTTCCCCCTCCAGGGCCAAGAGAGAAAACAAAAGTTCTCCACAAAGCCCTGAAGAAAAGAGAACGAAAAATGTTTTGACTATGTTGTGCACCTGGTTCTGAGTGAATGGCGTTTATTGTGCGGCTGTCAAGGATGGGACAAACGACAATGGAAGATTCTTTTCTGTGAAAGAAAATGGGACGAACATTTTCTGACATTTTTAGTAAACAGAGGATATTTCTTGAAGGCACAGCAGACAGTGTGATGTTATCCTTAGATGTATTATAGATTTTATTCTGGGATGAATAAGTTTTGTTTTACACTGAAATTGGACATTTTAATTGTATGAATGGGAATAACAAAAATGGTACAGGTTTAGATTTAATATTGATTTATTAATCTTTTTTTTAGTTGTATACTTAATTAAAAAAAAAAAAAAATCTTTGTTGATATGCTTTATGAAAAAATTTCCTCCTATTATTATTAAATAAACAGCATAATATCAAATAATGTATTTTTATCTATAAAAAAATATTTGAAAACAAATCTCGTCGGAATACTGTTTATGTTAATGAGTATTATATTAATGAGTTGCATATAAACTGTTCCATTAATTATATGTATTAAATTTTATAACGTTAATAATTGTATGTTAACAAATCTGACCATTGGTCAAAAAAATTTGCAATAAGTATAATGACGTTGTGTAATTCGGCATTCAGTTCGCTGTCTATGGTCTTTGATTCCCTGAAATGTGCTTATGAATATGCATTGACTCCTTTTGCAATGAGGTTCGAATCTTACCCGTGGCATGTATGATTGTGAGTGGTTCGGAATCCACGTTAAACTGTAGGTCCTGGTCTAATTAGCCTAAAGTGTGTTCAAGATGATCGTAGAGCGACAAACCAAACCTTACAAAACCAAACCTTTTGCAATGTCTTGAATCGTAAAATAAGGCTCTGACTATTTTTATTTCCTAACCTAACTTTTTTTTTAAACTCCAACCAATCTTTTTTTCATCCCAATTTTCCCCGGTTCGTCATTAGAGAACATTGAGAAAAATGTGTTCCGCCTCCAATCATCATTCGACTGATACTCCCGAATTCCCTCCACAAGGAAGTTACGCCAATGCATTCCCATTGGCAAATCAGCTTCCAAAAAGTAAAAAAAAAAGGTTCCAATCCCCCCAGGGCCAAGAGTGAAAACAAAAGTTCTCCACAAAGCCCTGAACAAAAGAGAAAACGAAAAATGTTTTGACTATGTTATGCACCTGGTTCTGAGTTAATGGCGTTTATTGTGCGGCTGTCAAGGGTGGGACAAACGACAATGGAAGATTCTTTCCTGTGAAAGAAAATGGGACGAACATTTTCTGACATTTTTAGTAAACAGAGGATATTTCTTGAAGGCACAGCAGCGCAAAGTGTGATGTTCTGCTTGGATTGTATCAGAGATTTTATTCTGAAGATTTGGTTTTTCACTGAAATTGCACATTTGATTGTATTTATGGAAATAAAAAATGTTTCAGGATTAGATTTAATATTGATTGATTCGCCATTTTTTTTTAGTTCTATTCCTAAAAATTAGAAAAAAATCTTTGTTGCAGAATTAGTTTTCATGTTTTATTGAAAAGATTTCTTCCTTATTAGGATTAAATAATCAACATAATTACAAATTTATTTAAAAAATTATTTGAAAACAAATCTCGATTGAACATTGTTTATGTTAATAAGTATTATGTTACGACCAAATGGGATAAGAAACAAAACGAACAAATAAATTGTTTAATTGTTAAGTTTTGGATTCTAAAGTAATCGATTAATTTTGAACAGAACATTATGCTTATTCATTAAATATATATTGGTTTGGAAAGCAAAATGCTTTAATTGTAATGATATTTAATAATTAATATTTTTAAACGAAGAGTATTTTAATGCATAGTTATTTGTCACTCCTGTTTTTCAGTTGATAGATAGCCGATCCAACATTATCAAGGGCTCACCGTGGAGATCTGCTATATTGCACCGTTATCTCATTTTCTTATAGAGTAATACAACTCCCTGTTTATGGATTTATTATGATATCGGCATTGTCTATGACAGTTTGCGGCCTATGGTCTTTGATTACCTCAATTATGCATTGGCCCCTTTTGCAAAGCCTGGAATCCTCAAAAAGACCCTGACTATTTTTATTTCCTAACCTAAACTTTTTTTCAAACTCCAACCCATTTTTCCAATCCCAATTTCCCCCTGTCTGTCATTAAAGTACATTGAGAAAAAATGTGTTCCGTCTCCAATCATCATTTGACTGATACTCCCTCCAATAAGGAAGTTACTGCAATGTATTCCTATTGACAAATCAGCTTCCAAAAGTAAAAAAAAAAAAAAAGTTTTCCAATCCCCCCAAGGCCAAAGAGTGAAAACAAAAGTTCTCCACAAAGCCCTGAGCAAAAGAGAACGAAAATGTTTTGACTATGTTGTGCACCTGGTTCTGAGTTGATGGCGTTTATTGTGCGGCTGTCAAGGATGGGACAAACGACAATGGAAGATTCTTTTCTGTGAAAGAAAATGGGATGAACATTTTCTGACATTTTTAGTAAACAGAGGATATTTCTTGAAGGCACAGAAGTGTGATGTTCACCTTGGATGTATTGAAGATTTTATTCTGGGATGAAGATTTGTTTTCCACTGAAATTGGACATTTGATTATATGAATGGAAATAAAAAATTTTACAGGTTTAGATTTAATATTGATTGATTAATCATTTTTGTAGTTCTTATAGTTGAAAATTAAAAAATAAATCCTTGTGGCAGAATTTGTTGCTTCTTAAAGAAATAAATGAAAAAAAAAATCCTCTTATTAATTGTAAACAATCAGCAAGATATAAAATGATATACCCTTTATTTAAACAAATTTACAATTGTTCGATTGGTTTGATTCGGCTTTGCTGTAGACACTGTTTCGAAAACGAGATATTGAGATATATATCGAGGGTATCTGTGATGTTCAGCATCTTGCCTCGTTAATCGGACTACCTGGTGGAAGTTTTCCGTTTTTTCTCCCATACGGTACGGAAATGCGGGTAGTTCCCAAAAAAGACACTGCCTTCCTTCTTCAGCGACACGGAGCCAAGTCAGACTTCAAGCTACGGGCACTCCACTACAACAGAAGGTACCTCCTCCTTTCCTCCTTGCGTGGGACCGCACGGGTCCTCGATGTTGGTGTCGACAAATTGGGATAAGAAACCAAACAAACAAACAAACTGTTTGATTGGCGAGTTTCGGATTATAATGTAATCGATTAATTTTGAACAGGCATTATACTTACTCATGTTGTCTTCTTTTTCTGTTCCATAAATTAACACACTTTCAGTTGATATATATCAAATATTTATTCACATTCCAACAATACGTATTCGAGCAACTGCCCGCCAACCACACTCGCGTTCCTTCTTCTGCCCTTGCTGTTACATTTTTTTCATCCCGTATAAGACATTCGCCTTATATGGAGTCAGGAGGAGGAATTATAGAAGAGCCTTTTTGGTCGTGGCGCCATCTATTGTCATTTATAATGACAAATAGTTTGCACTCATTAAATAAACATTTCTTTAGTTGTAATAATATTTAGTAATTAATAATTTTAAATGAATTGTATTTTAATACATAGCCATTTGTCACTCCTCTTTTTCATTAATATATAGCAGATTCATCATTATCATGGCTGCGCCATAGAGATCTACTATATCGCACAGTTCACCCCTTTACCCTGAGCTTAATACAACCCTCTGTTTATGGATTTATCCTTCTAAATATCAGCGAAGTCTATGGAAGATATTTGATTTGAGACCCATAGTCTTCGATATCCTGAAATATGCACTGGCTCCTTTCGCAATGCGTGGAATCGTAAAAAAAAAGGCCCTGACTATTTTTATTTCCCCAACCAAACTGTATTTTTAAAACTTCCAACCAATCTTTTCTCACCCCAATTTTCCCCAGTTCGCCATTAGAGAACATTGAGAAAAATGTGTTCCGTCTCCAATCACCATTCGACTGATACTCCCTTCCAATAAGGAAGTTACAGCAATGCATTCCTATTGGCAAATCAGCATCAAAAAGTAAAAAAAAGTTTCCAATCCCCTCCCAAGGCCAAGAGTGAAAACAAAAAGTTCTCCACAAAGCCCTGAACAAAAGAGAACGAAAAATGTTTTGACTATGTTATTCACCTGGTTCTGAGTGAATGGCGTTTATTGTGCGGCTGTCAAGGGTGGGACAAACGACAATGGAAGATTCTTTTCTCTGAAAGAAAATGGGACGAACATTTTCTGACATTTTTAGTAAACAGAGGATATTTCTTAAAGGCACAGCAGTGTGATGTTCTCCTTGGATGTATTGGAGATTTTATTCTGGGATGAAGATTTGTTTTCCACTGAAATTGGACATTTGATTGTATGAATGGAAATAAAAAATTTTAGACGTTTAGATTTAATATTGATTTATTAACCATTTTTTTAAATTTTATATTTAAAAATTAAAAATAAATCTTGTTGAAGAATTTATGGCTATGTTTTTATAGAAATAAATGCAAAAAAATTCCCACTTTTTAAGAGTAAATAATCAGAAAGATATCAAATAATATAACCTTTATTTTAAAAAATGTAAATTGTTCGATTGAGTTTGAGTCGTCTTTGCTGTAGACACTGTTTCGAAAAACGAGACTTGAGATCAATGATAGTTGTGATGTTCAGCATGTTTCTTCGTTAATCGTAGGAGTAGTTCCGTGTTTTTCTCCCCTACGACACAAATGTGGAATTAGTTCCTCATAAAAAGAAAGTTTCGACCCTCTTTCTTCAGCGACACGGGCCAAGTCAGACTTCTACTTACGACTGCACTCCAGGTGTCGAACAGCAGATGTCTTCCCCTTCCCCCACGGATTCATGGACTTGGTTTAGATGTTGGTATTGACTAAACTGGATAAAAAGCAAAATAAATAAACAAATTGTAATCGATTAATTTTATAGAGACATTATCGATTATTCATAAAATATATAATGGTTTGGAAAACAAATTGCTTTTATCGTAATAATATTTAATAATTGATATTTTTAAATAAAAGGTATTTTAATGCATAACCATTTGTCAACTCCTCTTGTTCTTATGATATATAGCAGATACAACATTATCAAGGGTTGCCATAGAGATCTACTATATCGCAATCGTTTCACCTCCTCTTTGAGCTTTATAGAACCGTGTATTGTGGATTTATCCTAGAAAATATCAGTGAAGTATATGGAGACGTTTGGTTTGTTGACCATATCTTTGATTCCCGAAATATGCATTGGCTATTTTTGCAATGACTTGAATCTTTTGGTTGATATATGGCAGATTCAGCATTATCATGGCTGGAGAGATCTACTATAGTACACAGTTCTTTCCTTTTCCTTGAGCATAATACAACTCCCCTGTTTATGGATTTACCGTACTAAATATCAGCAAAGTCTACCGAAAGACAGTTGGTTTGAGGCCGATGGTCTTTGAATCTTTGAAATATGCATTGGCTCCTTTTGCAATGTCTTGAATAGTAAAAAAAGGCCCTGACTAATTTGATTTCCTAACCGAACATATTTTTTTCAAACTCCAACCAATCTTTCTCATCCCAATTTTCCCCGGTTCGTCATTAAAGAACATTGAGAAAATGTGTTTCCGTCTCCAATCACCATTCGACTGATACTCCCTCCAATAAGGAAGTTACTGCAATGCATTCCTATTGGCAAATCAGCTTCAAAAAGTAAAAAAAAAGTGTTCCAATCCCCCCCAAGGCCAAAGAGTGAAAAACAAAAGTTCTCCACAAAGCCCTGAACAAAAGAGAACGAAAAATGTTTTGACTATGTTGTGCACCTGGTTCTGAGTTAATGGCGTTCATTGTGCGGCTGTCAAGGTTGGGACAAACGACAATGGAAGATTCGTTTCTGTGAAAGAAAATGGGACGAACGTTTTCTGACATTTTTAGTAAACAGAGGATATTTCTTGAAGGCACAGTAGTGTGATGTTCTCCTTGCATGTATTGGAGATTTTATATTGGGATGAAGATTTGTTTTCCGCTAAAATTAGATATTTGATTGTATGAATGGAAATAAAAAATGTTACAGGATTAGATTTAATACTGATTGATTAACTATTTTTGTAGCTTTATTCTTGAAAATTAAAAAAAAAAAATCCTTGTTGCTTAATTTGTTGCCATGCGAAAAAAAACGAAACAAAGTCCGCCAATTAGGTTAAATAACCAACAGGATATCTAACAATATACCTTTTAAATAAAAAATTAAAAATTTAAATGAATTTTGAGTCACCAAAACTACTTGATATCGAAATGACGTGATGATTAATAGGAAAATACAACAAGAGATGGATCGCCTGTTAAATATAAAAGAAAGTTTTATTTGCATTGTGATGGTGTTATGCAGGGCCGGATTTTCCTATAGGCTAACTAGGCATCCCTTATATCATCCTAGGGGTTGACCCAGTGATCTTTTCCTTCAATTTTTGTGATAAATAAATGCGATAAAAATATTTTCAACAAAATGAAAATTCACACCTATCACAAAACGTCAAAAGGTCTTTACTAAACTTAATAATATATTGGGTGATTATTAAGATGGGAAAGGTTAAAAATATAGTTTAAGAATTTCACAAAAAAAAAGTATAAAGTATGTCGCATAAAATTATTAATTTTATGTGAAATATAAGAAATGTAAATTTTATTTGAAATATAAAATTAAATTTTTAACGTCTAGATCACAGACCTCTTCATCATATTAAATCATTATGTCTCATTACCGTCATACATTGGCCATACCTTTTTATCTTTGATTTCCACTTCGGAGCTCACTCTTTTTTTTCACCTCAAAGGTCAAAACGTCAGAAAAAATACACAACAACCAAAAGATCATTTAATCAGACAATAAAAAAAACACCTAGACAAATTGCATCCTAAAATAAAAGTTTTTTTGCTTCATTAAAAAATATCACATATCACCTGATAGAACATTCATTTCCGTATCAGACTCAGCCTCAATTTCAACAGATAGTTATCACGAATATGTAGAATACGACATGAAAGATATGGTCTTGGACTGATAGATTTTTATCAAAATTTACTTTTAATAGAGAATTGTAACCTTTCTATATGTACGTATATCACTACTTTTTAATCAATTTTATCTTGTTAAGATCAAAATTATTTTGCTGCTTTATTCTGGATTTTACTTCATATGTTGCTTTTTTAATCTTTGTTTTGCGCCAAACTGACCCTTGGTTTTATGGCACAACCAGCCAATCAATGCATGATTAGTAGATTTAACTACTTGTTATTCTTCAGTTAATTTCCCCAGAATAATACTTACAGACGGCAGAATCTCATAGGCTGCAATGGAAATTTTTTTAACGTTAAAAAACACTAGCAGAGTGAGCTAGTAGCAATAGAAGAGAGAGATCACCTAGAGTGGCAATCATGTAAGGACAGCTCCTAGTGATTTTCTTAGTAATTTGTTTCCTTAACGAAGAAAAAGCCATTTAGTAAAAAAATATTATGTATTAAATGGACAACTTGGTGATTTAAATGAGCTGAAAATTTTTTTCTCCAATGGAAATTAACTAGTTTTTGTTTATATTAATGATAGTAAATGATGTTCTGATATTTTATTTAATATTAGGGAAATTTTAAGGAGTGCATTATCGCTGTTTAGCATTTTTTATGTCTATAAAAGAAAAATAAACTGGGTATTAGTGAGATATGTTTCAGGAAATTTATTAAATATCAACACCATAACCTTTCAAAAATGTAGAGAATTGTTGGTAAACACAAATAAAAACAGCAAAGATGTATTTGTATAACCTATTTAAAATGGCATAATGTTTTATGAACGAATAACGTAATTTATGCGGATGAAAAATCCACAAAGATGTGCATGAACACTTAAATGAAACAAAATATTTTTCTATGGTTAAGAATTGCGAATTCAGTGGAACGTGATACTTGGATTTATTGTCAGGAAAAATCGTCATCGAAAATTGCATAAGCGAAAATGCGAAAAATTTCAGAATTGTTGAAAACTTTATTTCGTGATGAATCTGTTGAATCATCAAAATTTTCGCCTCGTATATTTTTTTTCAAAAATAGGACTGGATCTCCAAATAAAAACACATAAACTCTTAATGGACTGTAAAACACACACTTTAATTCATAAAAACAAAACGCGATCTCTCAATCTTTACATTTCTTGCTCTCACAAGCCAACTCACGCGACCAAACATGAAGGAATAATTCATCTCTTTATAACCCCAGGCACTGGGTACAAATTTTAGTCGCATTTTACGACCTGCAGGTGCTACAGTGGGGCTATTCTAACCCGAACCCACACAGGGAAAAGTTTAATTTTTGAAGATTATTTATGGCTCATGCCATTTATATTCATGCAACAACACAATATGTCCCTAAATAATGAAATTGTTTCTTTTCATTTATTTGGATTGTCCAATGAGAGCGAATCCAACGATTATTCTTTAAAAGAAATCAATACTATTAAAGGAATTCATCTTTTTTTTTTTTTTTGTAGTCAAAACATGGGTAAACAGCAAGGCAAAATTCTTTCCGAAGAAATCACTTAGAAGGAATATTAGAAGAAAAATATTTGCTACTTTTTAAGATGTTTGTTTCCTTAACAAAGAAGAAAGCCATTTTGTAAAAAAATATATTATGTATCATATAGACTACTCGGGGAGTTCAGAACCATATAGACTTTTCAGAATAGCAAATGCTATTCTGATATTTTTTTTAATATTGGTCAGTTTTATGATGTATTTATGTATTTGTGGTACATCTTTATTAATTAAATTAATTAATTAATTTATTTATTTATTCATTAATTACATTAATTAATAAAATTAATTATTATTACATATTATTGAGTAATATTAAACTAATTAGTAAAATTAATGGTAATTAATTGTTATAGAGTAATATTAAATACATACTTTTTACATACATTTTTTGCATATATTTTTTGCAAATATTTTTATCTTGTACACAAATAATTCTGAAGTAGTATCTTACAATTAAATATTAAAACCAAATGAGCTATATTGTTTATTTCAAGAAAAAAAAATCATGAAATAGAATTATTAGATTCTTTGTTAGTA
This sequence comes from Caerostris extrusa, assembly GCA_021605095.1. Taxonomy (NCBI): domain Eukaryota; kingdom Metazoa; phylum Arthropoda; class Arachnida; order Araneae; family Araneidae; genus Caerostris; species Caerostris extrusa. The sequence goes on along the minus strand of BPLR01019479.1, from coordinate 47,195 downwards.
GAAAAATACATGTATTAAAATAACAAAAGGAATATATATATTTTAAATTACGAAATAATTTCTTTTTTTTACTTTTTAAATGCCGAAGTTAATTTGTCAACACTAACGTAAGCAAGCTAATTTTTTCAACTAATTCTGATTCATTATTTAGCTTTCAAGACAAACTTTTTTTTTTTCGCGAAAAGTGAAGCGTCTATTTAAATATTTAAGGCAATCAAGCTTCTTTTGAAGAAGAAACTTTTTTTTTCCAGAATTTTTGTGAAAGGTAGCTAATTTTTCTTTTTACTCGCAGAGGAATAAAAAATATTTTCAGCTATTCAGTTCATTGCATTGTTTCTAAAAAATGCAAAACTGCACTTTCGGCCTTTGGAAATGGAAAAAAGCGTTTATAACAGTAGAACACAAAAACTAGACAATTTGAAGTTGATTGTTTTTAAAATTTGATCTATATATTTTTGTGATTTACCTTTAAAATAATTCCTATATTGTTTGATTTTACTTAAAAATACTTCCTAAATAGCTTCTGCTCTTTATGATTTTCATGTAGAAGGGAATTCTTTGATGTTCATCTAAAATACCTTTCTGACAAAAATTTAAAATCCTTTAATTTTCTCTAATTAAAAGTTCATTTCAAATTTGCATCATTTATTATATTTGAATAATAAAATTTAATTTTTACGTGTCATGCTTAAGAATAACTGCAGAAATAATTATTGAATAATTTTTAACTTCCCTGTAAAATTTGCTATTAGCTTTATTTTTAAACATATCTATTTAAACGCTAACTAGAATTTGAAAAGTCATCTTATGGTCAGTGTTAAAGATTTGAAATTTAGGAAATGTCATTTCTAAGATGAAATTTTAAACATTTCAACACTTTCAGTAATGTTTATTAACCTTTCTAAGTCCTTCAAGGATCAGTCCTTCAGTTTATTCTGCATACTTTTAAGGAAAAATTCTTTTTAATAAATCATCGAACATTTTAGTATTTTCGTCTATCTACCCTCTCTTTCTGCCTACAATAGGCAATAATTTCAGTTCGTTTAATATTACGATGGATTGCCAGTTAAAAGTAATTCGTCTTGATATTTCTTTATTGAGATTTTTAATGTTTCTCTTTTTTTGTTTCTATTTTATGTAAGCTAATGTTTTATATCTTTATCTAATTCACACAGACATATATATATATATATATATATATATAACTAGAAAATATGGTATAAACGACAATATTTTTAATAATATGAACTCTTCTTCGAATAGCAAATGATGGCACACGGTAATGTTTGCCAGTTTTTATATAATCTAAAGAAGCTTGTAAAATCTAGAACATTTGATTTCTTAAAGAATGAGAATTTTAGAATAAGATGCATACATAAATCAAACGGAAATATAAAATTTCCTTTAATGGCTCTACAACACCATGGTTGACCACGTTCGTTTATCTACTGGCAGCTTCCAAAAATGAGATGTTTTTATTTTTACGGGGTAGGGTTGTCACTCCTATGCCCAACAGTCATATTAGACCGGAAACTACGGTTTAAAGTGGATTCCAAACCACTACAAACATCCATGATGCGGCGGAATTCGAATCCGAAACCTGGGGCACAGAGCGTCAGAGTGCTAGTCAACTTGACCATCAGGCCCAGACATGAATAAACATTGACTAAAATAAGAATGAAATAATTACATTCTACAACTGATCAAACAACATTGGATTTGATCATTATATATATATAAACACTGGTGGACAATATGAAACTATCAACCATAGCAATCACAAAGGGTCACCAGGCCAGCGAAATCTGGAAATTAGGACAAGTGTGGGATATAAGAAGAAATGTTGTGTCTCTGCAAATTTTTCGTTTTATTACCCGTTTAATAGCGCTGATAAGAGATTTAAGGGCACGTTGAAAGTTGTTTAAAGTGAAAGTTTAAGGGAAAAGTTTAATTAAGTAACGTGAAATTTTCGGCGTGTATTCTCCATGGCACTTAGATCGAAGAAGGATAAAAAATAGCTGATATTCCCAGAGAGCCCACAAGTTTGTATCACGAGTTTGGGAAAGAATTTAAAACATATGGAACATGCGACAAAAGCCACAGGGAAGGTCATGTTTGAATGTTCGATCATGTTCGAAGTTCCCTTACAAGGGCTTGTAACTGCAGAAAAGCCAACGATACATCCAAGAAGTTCTGCTCCTTCATGTTCTACTATTCCGTGGTGCTGTCAGAAAGATAAATTTGTTTGCATGAACAAGAAATCACCCTGCTGCCTTTTTCAGGTCTATCAAAATTTTATCACTCGTTTAATAGGCGATGATGTTCAAAGCCTTTTTTATAACCAGCAGTTCTGCAAGATCTAAAACGATTGAAACTAATTTGAATGTTTCGGGAAAGCACTTTGCTAGTCAAAAAACTATTCTTCAAGAAACATGAACACACAAGCATTGACAGGTGAGTGGGATAAGTTACATCAAATAAATGAAGCTGGGCAAGCATACTACGTCATGGTGGAATGGTGCATCGACTCCATGGTAAAATATACTAACAACTTTCTCAAACATTACTGCTATCGTTAATAATGATTTTTTATTTTTTCGTACACCATCAAATGAACATTTTTCTTCTTTTTATGAATTATCAACGAATCCTTCTGTATTTTAGAGCGTAATAAAATATCTTTAATGTCCTAGTAGTGTGAGAACATTATTTTAAGCCGTTTGACTCTCACTTAACTTTGTTTTATACAACTTTTTAATCCATTCTTAGTAATTGTCCATCAATATGTGTATACACACATATATATATATATATATATGTATATATATATATGAATTATGTATCAATAAATTATATATATGGCGGCCAGATATTAAATTAGCTACAGCTCTGGCCTTTGGTACCTTAATCTTTAGGTTCAAATCCTGGCTGTGGCAGGGATGTTTTTAGTGGTTCGTAATCCACGTTAAACTGTAGGTCCCGGTCTAATCAGCCCAAAGTGTGCAAAAAATGACAGTAGAGCAACAAACCAATGAATTATATATTTATATATTCATTAGTTATATACAGGGGGCCTGATAGCCGAGGGACTAGCTCTCCTTGGTACAGTTTTCGGGTTCGAGTATCATCAATGCCACGGATATTTGTAGTGGTTTGGAATCCACTTTTTAAAGGTCCCCATCTAATATGACTGTAGAGAGTTTTGCATAGGGCTGACAGCCCTACCCCGTAAAAACATCTCTTATCTAGAAATTTACCAGTAGGCACACGTCCTCGGCCTCTCATGGGCTATTACGCCAATGATGATGCAGAAGTAGTATATGCATCAATTGATATATGTGCTTATAAGTATCTATATTAATCAGTCACACGTTCCATTTAGGTAAAGCACACAGATGCGAGTTGACCGAACAAATTTTAGGAACAAGTTTTCCGTATGTGCATGCATGTACGAAAATTCAGAACAGTCCTGACAGGCGGCATTATTATCAGTGTGAGATGTTTCACAAATGTTTTCACAATTATCAATCGTCATCGAATTTTGTCGTTTCTGAAGTGGAATAGAACCCTAGCCTAGTTGTACCTTAACCGCACACGTACAATTGTCGGGCGTTCTCTACATATTTGTGATATAAAAATTGAGATTATGTATAAAAACAAATGAGAAATATTTAAAAAAACTATTTTTTACTTTTTTTTTGTCACTTGCCAAGGGACTGATGATATGAATGGCAAATGATAGAAAGAAAGTTATTCAAATTCGTTTTACCGCTGGTGAGTGGAAAGATAAATTCATTTATAATTTATAATTATTCATTCATGAATTTATAATTATCTAGATTTTTCATCGACGGGTTAATATCCTTATGGAGAGACAAGGCCTTCTGCACATGTAGATTCCGAAACATGAGGTATTATTTTCTTTTGTGAGATAGGGTTATCAGCCATACGCCCAACAGTCATGGGAACTTTGGTTTAAAGTGGATCCCGAACCCGAAACCAGAGCGCTAAACACTTGACCATCAGGCCCCTAATTACCTACATTGATCTAATATTCCTACACCAAGAATGTACAGACCGTGGTCGCCATTGATTATCTAGCTGCCCACATCATTAAATGTGATTTTCATTAAAAAAATCAATATGTGATGTTTTTAAAGACTTGTAGATTTTAATATAAGATAAAACATTAATTAGATGAATGCATGCTGAATTTAAAAGTTATTATTTAAACATTAAAACATTGTATTTATTAATTATTAATTTAAATAAGGGCCTTATATTGCATCGAAATTCTTCTAATTTAATTAAGAGATGAAATGTTTTTGTCTATAATACACTTGCATAGATTCAAATCCCCATCTATTTATTCAAACGCAAAAGTTAAAAAGGCAAAATAATTACTTCAAGAATTCAAAACGCATTTTATGGAATTGCTAAAAATATATATTCCACTTTAAAACGACATAAAAAACCAGCTGTGCTTGTTGCTAAATAATGCATTAAAATGAAAAAACCGATTTGGATCAATATATGTTTGTAAACAAGCATTTTCAAGCATGGATATTAAAAATCAATAAAGGGAAACTAATTGGCTTATTACTTTTAAGCCTGGTTACTATAAAATTCGACTCCAATATCAAATATTTTTGTTTATTTAATACCTTCTCTCGTTCTAAAAATCAAAATGCGCAATTTGCACAAAAAAGATTTAAAAGGAGAAAAAAATCAATTTGAAAGTTAATTCTGCTTTCCGAGAAAAAAAATGGTTCAGAAGAAAAAAAAAATGCACATGATTTTGTTTATAAATAATCAAAACATCGTAAAATAGTTTTTTTACGATAATGCCAACTGAAAAAGTTGGAGAAGATAAAACGTGAGGTGTTAATATATCCTGAAATGCCTTTTCTGGAATTTATAAAATATTTAATGGATGTGAATCCTCAAATCTAAGGTATGAATCTTGTGAAGAATACATTGGATAATATAATCGATTTAAGATCATAAGTTTCAGCTTCTGATTGCTGAATAAAACATTGAGGAATCTAGATTCAAATACATGCAAATACATCGTTATCCTTTCTCTGTTGCTCAGATGTAAGTATATTTGAGTAATGAAAATATGCATAAAACATGTAAAATTCTTTTGTCATTATTGGAGATAAGCTATACATTAAATGGATTTTAACTTTAATCTACAAATTGACAAATTATTTAAAAATTAAATTTTAAATCAATTAATGCTTATTATTATATTTAAAAATATCCCTGAATCATAAGGAATTGTTGATGAAAGTACCTAAAGAATGTAATAATTTAATTTTAAATTACTTGTATTATTAATTCTTGCCTATCTTGAAAATCAACCTAATTGAAAAATGAAAACAAAAAGGATAATTTATTGCACTTAAATACACAAAGAAATGCAGGGTGCAGTACCTATTTGGCCCAAATTTAGTTTAATGTATAATGCAATAGAGTCGAGCATTGAGCCATACAGGTTTCTTAGTATATTATGTGATAATTCATTCCATAAATGTTATAATCGCGCCTCTAATATGATCAAATTCCAATGCTGGCGTAAATTTCGACTCATACTATCCCACAAATTTTCAATTGGCGACTCATCTCAGGATTGATGGGCCAAGAGAGTTAGTTATTAAATCTGATGACTAATCATTTTTTTTTCATTGAAGGAATAAAGAAATTCTGGTGTATCCCAAAGTATCACACGAGGTTTACATGAGTAAATATCAAACAAATCAATGAGAAAAATAATAAAAACATCAAATAAATGATAAACTAAGATAAACAAGTGACATTACAAAAATAATAAAATAAAAGAGAAATAGAAAAGGAATTTAAGAAACTTTAAAATAAAATTAACAAAATTAAAATTTGTTGTAAAAGAAGGCTTCTGATTAACAAATTGACAAAAGTTTGGTGGTCATTTGACTCATTGGAGAGCTCTTTCTTAAACATTTTTCTACGATATCCAGGCCTGGATCAATTAAAAAACAATGTGATTGATCTCCACGTACATTGCAGTTACAAAGATCAGTTAAACTTAGTTTAAGTCTGCTAAAATAGGAATTAAAATTACCATATCATAAATTGAGTGATTCTGAAATTATGATGACAGCTAAGCTTTTAAGGAATAGAGGAAAAGTACTTATTCGTTCTAGAGGCATCGGATGATTCTATACATTAAGAATTCCAGCGATTATTTGGTCTTGTCTTTCAGTGTCTTTATAAAATAAGATTTTGAACAAATCATTCTTGATGTGCTAATATTTATGCATATGGCCGAGTGGCTAGTGCTCTGGCGCTCGGTACCATAGGTTTCGGTCTCGAGTCCCGGCGGTACCATGGATGTTTGTAGTAGTTCGAATCCACTTTTAAAACTGTAGGTCCCGGTCTATCAGGATCGTAGAGCGTTAAGGGGATATTGCTAATCCGCTTCCGTAGCGTATCTTCAAGCTACACGCACCTTCCTGGGTAGTGCTAAGTGAGTAACGTCTATGCAGCGCTTGCCTTAAGGCATCCAAGACAATCGTCTAAATGTTTGCCAGCTGCATTAGAACAAAAAAAAAAATTATGCATATTTTTAATAATATGCTATATTTTGGTTGAAAATTTATAATTTGAAAAAAAAAATTATATTAACACAATCTTCATGTTTAAATTTAAATAACAATAATCATTATAGTAATGTAAGCAATTATCATCAGTTAATATACACATTATTTGTTACTGTCATACTACTATTTTAAGAGAATTACACGGGAAAACAAAAATTAAGTCATCGTATATTAGTGAATTATTATCTAACCCCAAAGGGGAGACAATTGGGGATGACTGAAAAATTGAGTGGAAAAACTTGCAAACAGTCTGTTGCCAATTTTAGATTAAGAATTGGACATGATTGCCTGAGGGAACATCAGGCCAAAATAGGGAAAGTGAACTCTGATAGATGTGTTTTATGTAAGACAGAGAATTTGAATAAGGCCCATTTACTTGTTTGTTCGGGACTGAACTCTATTTGGTATTCTTTACTCGAAGGCTAGAGAAAAACATGTTCTGATCTGAAGGACTTTTTATATTGTGTTTCTAGCTTTTTAAAATTTTTATTCTTCGAACATTTAACTTGTTTTTAACTGTTTTTAAGGCCTTTTGTTCGTTTTTGTTAAGAAAAGTCTGGTCTTTTTCCTTTGCAATTGTGATTTGTTATGTTATTTTGTTTTATGGTAAGTGGCCAAATTTGTAAGGGATTGAGTTCCAATAAAGCCCTAGGTAACAAAAATAATATATCCCCTTTCGTTTTTATATTTGTTGTTATTAACGTGTGTGAAGGGGTTTTATACAGTCAAAGTAAGATAATAAAAATTTAAAAATTTATTAAAAGTTAAAAGAAACCGGGAGAATTGTTCTAATTTAAACTATGTTGTATGATAGGTTTCCTCTTACAGGCATTATTCTTTTAAATAAATGATATAGAACAGGACAATTGACGATTTATACATTTAAAAATGTCATTGAAAATCAATTATTAATAATTTTTCACACAAATTTTAATTATACATTTAATTATTTAATTAATTAAAATAAATATTAAAATTAATCATCACTAAATATCAGGAAAAATATGGAAGAGAGATGAAAATTGGTAATTTATAAGAACGTAAATATGCTTTTTAGAAATAGAAAAAAAATGTAAAATTTTTTTAAAATAGTAACCATATGATCAAATACTGACATTAATAATTTCAACATTTAACTGAAAATTATAACGCAATTATGGAAGATTAATATCTTACATATGTTTTAGAATTTGTGGCATATAATTACGTTAATTTCTAATCTTAGTTTGATGGATTTTTTTAGATTGTGGGATTCTATTAATTTATGATTACACTAAATTAAATTGAAGACATCATTAGTACCATAAAAAACTAAATATAATAATAATAATAATAATACTTTTCTATATTTTACTGAAAATAGAGTGATTAACCAATTAAATGAAAGAATCTTTTAATTGAGGATCTTTAAATAAGATTGTGAAATAATATAAGTTATGAAATATCAATTAAAGTTATTGTAAAAATTCATCATTATTTCTTAATTGCTTCTTAATTGAATTATTATATCCTAAGTACATTATTATGACCTTATATTCTTATTGTATAATTTTATCATTGTATAATTAATGCATCATTAATATTAATATTAAAACTCATTAATATTTATGTATATAATGCATGTATGGTTTATGCAAATAAATGGCTTTCAATTTTTGCTCTGAATTGCTTAACATTTAATTATTATATTGAAGAAAATAAAATAATATTACGTTACAAACTATAACTAACTTAATTTTATTTAATTATTTTTTTTATATTACAAAAAATTCTTTAAATCTTAATGGAGTTTTATTTTCTCTGTCCTAAAGCTGTAACGATAACTTGGAATTTTTTTTTTCTAATATTAATTTTTTTATTTATACACATTTTTATTTTTCATTTTTAATTAACTCACCATGTAAAATTTTTTTTTATTTACTTTTTTCATAAAGCCTAGACCTAAAATTCCCTGAATCATAGACGTTTTATTTCCTTCCAATAACTTTGGATGAAAACATTTTTGAAGTTGTCCCATGCTAAAGAATTTTAAAAAGAATGAAATCTCCCCAATTTTTTTTTTTTCTAGATACCTAATTTTATTTAAATCAGTTATGTTAAAAGATGCAAAATATGTCATTTAATACAAAAATAATTTTTTTTATGATTAAAGTATCTGAAACAGATTTTTATTATACCTCTCAAAAATTTAGAAAATTTAAATATGTAATGCTTTTATGGACCTGTTGGCCGATAACTAGTGCTCTGGCTCTCAGCGTCACAGGTTTCGGGTTCGAGTCCCGGCGTTGCCATGGATGTTTGTATTAGTTCGGAATTCCTTTTAAGCCATAGGCCCCGGTCTAATATGACTGTTGGACGTAGGTGGATAACCCTACCAAGAAAAAAAATAACATCTCCTTCTTTTTTCCGAAATCTGCCAGTAGGCAGACGGACTTGGCCCACCGAGGGGCTATTGCTCCAATGAAGAAGAATATTTTCGTAAATTTAAACATTAAAATTGAGTAATCTTTTTTATATTTCAATTTATCAACGAAATAGTTTGCCAGCCTTCTCCCAGCCTTCTTGTTTTCCTTTCTAACTCCTTCGGATTGCTCATTTATTGAAGGAAATACAACCTAGCTATGGTTCTCTTGCTAGATGCACATTTACAATTTAATTACAACTGATTATGTGCGATTCAATATCTTTCTGTCTATACATGGTCAACCAATTCTCCAATTTCTTCTTCTGAAAATCGGATATATTTTCCTTTTAACATATTTAGAACAACTTTATAAATTACGACAAATTTAGTAATTTGCAATTTTAATTTAACATCGTGTTAGACAATTAGCCCTTCACGACGTCAAAAATTTTAGACCATCTGCCTATCTGGCAGATTCAGAAAATAGGAGATGTTTTCTTTTTACGTGAGGTTATCAAGCTCTACGACTAACGCTCTGCAGGGACCTAACCTAGTTTAAAGTGGATTACGAACCACTGCAAACATGCATGACACCTCTGGGACTCGAACACAACTTGTGGCACCGAGTGCCAGACACTCGGCCATCAGGCTCTTTAATAATGTGTACTTAGTATCAAATCACCTTTACTCCAAAGTAGTGTTATGACACACAACAAAAAAAAAATTTTGGCCTACCATTTTTTTAAGTTGCAGATTTTCAGTCAGACAGAAAAATGTTAGCTCACATATTATACGCATAAAACTTAAAAGAAAAAAAAAGTTTTAGGTAGAACGTCAATTTTGTAAAAATATTTAGCAAAGAGATATTAATCAGTTAAATGGCATTAAACGTACCAATTTACAATGCCTGATTACACTCATAATTATTTCTTATTACCACATCATGTAAAGATAATAATTAATCTGAAACTTTCTTAAAAGCTTTACTTGTTGCTTTCCTTCTCATATCCTTAATAGGTACACTAATTATCACAATAGTTACATTAATTAACAATAGTTCCACAAACACTAGTTACACAAATAGTTCTAAAACAATAGTTACACAATTAACAATAGTTCGTAACAATAGTTACACAAACACTAGTTATACTAATTAACAATAGTTCCACAAACACTAGTTACACAATAGTTACTCACTAATTAGTACGCACACGAATATTTCTTTTCAACGAGTTTCTTAAATTCTTTTAACTTGGGACAAGTAATTAAAACTGGAATCTGCATCAACTGTTAATTCAGTTCCTCTGAATACTTGATTGAGACAAGGATCCCAACCTTCGCTGTTGATCTTTTGCAGCATTATTTTCTATAAGTTTCAGAATATTCTCCATATGCTTTCTTGGTTCTGCGAGATGATCTGCAGTCGATTCTTCAACTCTTACTTAAGAAAATAAGAAAAGACCCCATTCATTCTCTATCTCATTTAATTCTTTCTTTTTGGCATATCTGTTCCCATTGGAGGAGGGGTACTACATCCATTATCTAAGTTATCTAAGTTCCTTAATGCTGATGATTCGTCTATCGTACTCCTTTAATCCAGATTGAATACCAGCTCTTCCGATTTTTTTTTCCCAAGCTAAATTCTTCTTTTTCTTTCCAAATATTTCTTCTTCCAAATAGTTCCAAATATTTCTTCTTTCCAATAACTGGAAAATCTCGGAAGTTATCAAAGCATCTTCATGTAATCCGTCCACTTTAGTTGTACGTATCTGAATATAACGTATAAAATCTTTATCCACAAAGACTAAGCGGAATATTAGCAAGTTCTTTTTGACAGGAGGTTAAATGGTGACAGTTTTAAAAAATAGTACGTTTATAGTTTTTGTAACAAATTTTGTTAGTTTGCAAAAAATGGATAAAATAATTTCGTGTGATCTATTGAAACTTGTACTTTCACTTCGAAATAAATCTATTGAAGAAGTTTAGCATTGTTTCACATCATTCGCTTTTTTATGAAAACAGGGCTTGAGAAGCGGTTTTAATTTTAACCTTCATTGAGAATCCTTCACTTTTCAGTGAATCGTTCCCATCTGTTTTATTGACTTTGAAAACTCCAAAAAGACCAAAAATTTCTTTCTGGTTTTAATTCATGTAAATTCAATTTTTTTGAGATAGCTAGTTTTCCTCTCTTTCAAAGATTCCTTTCTCTCTCTTTCTAAATAGCTCTTTCAATAGTTTAATTCTCTGTTAAAAATGGGTGCCTGTGCGATTTGTACTATTTTTAAAAATCAACTATTTTATTATTTGGAAGGAGTGTTTCGCCTATTCACTAACTAAGTCCTCGAGATTTTTTTTACATATATATAACATATAAATTACAATCAAAGCTTCTTAATCAATATAAAAGACCCAAATTAATATCACCGAAATATGCATTCTGATAACCCAAAAATGCGTTTAACTTCACTAAAAATGCTTTCTCCAATTCATTCAACTAAACACAGCAACACATCAAATTTTAAATGCATGTATATTGAAGGTTGAAACAAAAGACCTAAATGGTTTTAAATATCAATACATAATACTTCTATTTTCATTACGGACTTTTATTTCACACTAGTTAACTAAATATCTGTTACAATAATATTAAAAAAATCCTTTATCATTAAGTATTCTTCTTATTAGCTCAACTTCCCCTTGCAGGGATCGACCGGCTGGTTTTACTGGCATATTTCCAGTTTTATTGCTAAAATTTTTTATCAAGAACTTCTATTATACTGTTAGTATAAGTAAAAATTTTTGATAATAAACTTTCCAATCAAAACATATTTTTATTATTATGTTTCGAAATAATTTTAAAATTATTTCATTTTAATTACCTTCATTAAATTCCTTTTCAGAATAATTTATGATTTTGAATCTTAGTGACAGTTAAGTTTTTGGGACAAACTATTTTAGAAAATTTTCACTTATGCAATTTCAATACATTTTTTGCGCTAGTTATTTTCAGTTGCTTATTAGCATGTTGTGATAGTAGAATTCTCTCAGTATCTAGGTAATAATTAATTTCTAATTCTTTAATAAATTCATTTTCTTAAATTCTGCAGATTTTGTAATCATGGTTTTGATAACATTTGGAAGGACTTAATACCCATATTAATTAGATAACTCTAATTAGTTATTACTCTTGGTTTAGAGACCACTAGACCAAAAAAAACATCCCATTGTTTTTATCTATTATTTCAATATTTTATGTTTTTGAAAGTAAATTATAACACTAAGTCAGCAAGCTAGTTTGTCCCAAGATTTTTAAATCAAATTTATTCACATTTTTAAAAGTTAATAGAATATATAAGCATAAACATTAAACTCATTTTGCTCATTTTGTACAAGTTAAAAACAAATTATTTGTATTGACAGAAGGGCAACATGATTGGTTGTCAGAAATGTCTTTTAACATCAAAAGGAAGGTGATTGGGTCAAAGAATGGATTCTTTCCATCCTATTTAACTTAAATCATCATAGTTAGCCCAGTTATCAGTTTATTCAGAATCCAATATTAATATTTTATCCTTTTAATTTTTAATGATTTGAATAATTTGAATGTTTTGGAATGATTTGATTTTTTGAATTTGACCCTTTTGATTTTTCTTTTATATAACAATCTTAAAATTAAAACAAATCAGTTAAAATTATTTAAACTATAAAAGGACATAATCAAAACAGACGAAAGCAAAATCATTAACTATTCGTATTTGTAATTTTACTAATATTATTCTATTTAATAATGCTAAGAATGGCTTTATATTGAATTTTGAAATATGGGGACAATTAATTAATAATCAGACAGTTCATTACAGTTTATTAAAAAGAAAGCAACACCTTATCTTTAAAAAAAAAATTACAACCAGACATAATATTTCATGAAGCGAAAGCATAGATCATTTCTGTAATCTGCAGAACTTATTAATGAGTCGGATTACGAACGACGCATTTTTTCGTTTACAGACATTTTGGAAGATGACACAAATTGTAATAAATGTTGCTAAAACATGTTTAATGTTACCACTTGTCGAGAATTAAGGATGTTTTCCTATTGCATTCTGAATAATAAAAAAAACCAGCAAGATATGTTAAACAAAAGATCGTTTCGAAATATTTCACAATTCGAAAAGAACCTGCCTCCTGAAAAATGATTCTCAAGATATAATTAGTTCTTTCACGTTAAATTAAAATGTTAATGCGAGCGAGTAATGAATTATGTGGAAGTAATTTTGGAGCCCCATGAATCTTTCCGCTTGTTTTGGACTTTGAAAAAAAAAAAAAATGGCGTCTCTATAATAAAATGAGAAAATGATGGGTGACATCTGTTGTAGAATATCAGGGTTTTAACAGAAAAAAATGTTCTGTAATGAATTTTTTTGATCTTTTGTCGCATATTTGAAGATGACAGCCATTTTTGAGATGAAAAGTTACATTATGAAAAAAAAAAATGTTAATAGTTAATATTTTTCAAAAGCAATGGATAAGAAAATATAATGTCAGTTTCAGTGAAATTTAATGGTTTCCGTAAACATAAATTACTGGAAACAGTTTCATGATACTCTATATAATTGGAGCAATATATTTTAAGAATGCATCGTCTGTTATGAAAAATGTGTGTTTGCTTTTAAATATCTTTACTTTGATTAAAATTTCTTAGTTGGATAGTTAAATAATAATAATCCACATAATTTTTAAAACTGACAAACAAATCTTTATATGCTATTTTTGGTAAAAAAATTATAAATATATCATTTGTAGAAACTTTAAGTACCATAACAAATTTTGAATGAAACATAAAAGAAAAATAACCAGACAGTTTTTTTTTACTTACAGGATGAAGAAAAGTATATTAACGCACAAAAAATGAATTAAAGCTACACCAAACAAAATCAAAAAAAAAAAAACTTTCGAAAGAGTACTTTGGTACAAATGCTTGTCCTTAACTGTTATATGTCCTTAGTAAAAATATATGATTCCTTAACTGCTATGGATACTTATCCGTGTCTGCATGCTCCATGCCATATAAACCAAATGCTTTTGAGATCAGAGTACTCATTTTGCTTGTCTTATTTCTAATATTTGCTTATGAATAACTTTTCTAGTAAGAAACTGGGTGTTTAAGGCACTAATTACAACAAGCCATTTTCTACAATTCAATTTCTGCTTATTTAAACATTATATAACTGTTTTAAGCTTTGCACTCCGAGATCGCATCCACAGACTTCAGGTTCTAATCCTGGCGGTGGCATGGATGTTTGTGTGTGGAATCTAAGTTCTGTAGTTCCGGTCTAATTATTCTAAAGTGTGGAAAAATGACTGTCGAGCGACAAACCAAACCGAGATCATATCCAGCGATAAGTAGCCATATCAGTTAAGGGCGGTCAAATTCTGTGCTGAGAGACATATGTCAGTTGTTTGTTGTTCTTTATCTTAGAAATTCAAACATCTGTACTAAAGCTACTCTTTTAATCAGACTTTTTTGGTTTGTGCACAAACATTTTGTGTTTGTTTTTATACAATATAATTTATTTAAATTGATAAAGAATCGCTTTTTGTATCCTGTTAAATACTGATTTTAATGTAAGATTTTATTAGTAAAACATATTCAACGAAATATTTAATTTAATTTTAAGAGTAAATTAATTAAATTCGTCTAACATTCCTGTTGAAAAATTACATTTGTCAACTTATATATTTAATTAAATTAATTTTTCATACTTTACTATTATCTGTAATTATATATTTATATTATTTTTCCACTGGAAAAATAACTCTTCACATAAATCTGTGTGGGGCCTTTATCACACTTTTGTCGGAATAGCCTCTTCTAAAAAAGATGAAAAGGAGCTATTCAGCAGCAGCTAGTCTTTTGTGCGCTAATCTTTCTGGTCTCAATTATCCACTTAGCGTTCCTCTGTTCATTTCCTACTAGACGATGAAAAGGTGTGTCACAATGGCGACAGCCTTTAAAAAGTTGTAAAAGTCAGGACTGTTGACTATCTTAACTGCTCTTAAATGAAAATTTAATGGAAAAAATGTTTTCATGGCTTCAGGAATTTCACTGTTAAGGTCAGAAGATCACCTTGGGACTAAAAAAAGACTTTCTCCTCAAACAAATAACTGTCTTGAGGTGGTCTCATGGATGCAGATCTAATCAATAAAGCAAATTGAAATATTGATAGAAAATTAACTGGGAGTCTAGATAAAATAAAAGAACGATGCGGGAGGGTTGAGATATTTGGTTTGGTTTGGTTTGTCGCTCTACGGTCATCTTGTGCACACTTTTTTCTAAGCTAAACAGACAGGGCTACAGCTTAAAGTGGATTCCGAACCACTTACAAACATCCATGGCACCACCGGGACTCGAACCCGAAACTTGTTTGCCGAGCACCAGAGCGTTAGCCGGAGGGTGGAGAGTAGATAGAGTGATGGAAAGTGAGTGAAATTGGTGGAGACAGATGACGTGTGTTATAAATTGTAAAATTTTACATTTAGAAAAAAAGGACATTACATCTAGTTTTTGACCCGACGACAGCGACGCTGGGACTGCTAGACCCAACTGATATTCAATATGAGCATCTGATATCCTTATTTTTTTTATTGCCAAACGATTATTGTCTGAAGAAATCGATGCCAGATCTTCCAGACTCAACTGCTGATCAAGATGCAGACCGCGCTGATCAAGCACGTATTTTGACTGTAATATATATATATATATAAAGGGTGATTATACAACTTAAGGACGCCAATTTCAAAATGCTGCAAAAAAAGAAAACTCGTCACAATGAATTCATATTTGAACTGAAGGTACTTGAAGAAGGGGAAACGGTACGGCATCAAAAAGTTTCACAGTGCGTTACCAGATGGCTCTGTAAGCGGCATAAAGGAAGCGAATTTGGCTGCCAGTAATATTTTGAATCGAAATGACAACGTACTTGGTATGAGTTGCACATTGAATCAACTGTAGTGTTCAATGTGCTTGATAGTTTCGGTTTTTAACGGAAAAAGGTTTGCAAGTCCTTCAGCAGTTGTGACACTGTTAGTGGAAAGTCCATCCACCAGTTGCAGCAAGGTCATACAAAATTGGATGAAAAAATTGGCAGAACTTTTTTTTTGATGTCGTACCGTTTCTTCCTTTTTCAAGTACCTGCATTCCAAATTTGAAGTCATTGTGACGAGTGGTTATTTTTTACAGCACTTTGAAAGTGAGACATTAATTATAATTACCCTGTATATATATATATATATATATATATATAATGTATATATATATATAAAGGGTAATTATAATTAATATATAATAGTATATATATATATTGTGAGCTTATTTAACTATAATTAGAATGCTGCGAGAAATGGTGAAAATGATAAGTACGAGCGTTTTCATTTTGAGATGACGACGGGGAACGCTAGAAGCGAATGATGGAGAAATACTGTCTGGGAATGTGTTTACGTATGTTACGTATGTTTTTCAGTAAATAGAATTGATATTGTAGAAAAGGCACTGGGTGCCATGTATATTAAAGTATTGTACGTAAAGTATTATAATTGTAAATAACAGAGAGCATTAGAGTGTTTCCGTCCATCAGACGCCTACGACACAGAACACAACCTGCGTGACACAATATACATGCATATATATATATATAAAATACATAAACACAATATATATATATATATATATATACATAAACAAACACACACACACACACACACATATATATATATATATATATAACTTATAAATTACGATCATAGTTTCTCAATCAATATAAAAACAAATTAATATCGCTAAAATATAATTTTAATATTTCACAGTTAAGCTTGTAACATCATTTACTCTAAAATAATATTCTTCAATTCTATTTAACTAAACACAGAAGTCCATCATTCAGTTAACTTAATTTTATAAATACTACATGCATATACCCAAATTCAAACAGTATCGCATTTATCAGTTTATTCCAAAATTCAATATTTAATCTCCTTTTGAATTTTTGAATGGTTTATACAACAACATAAAATGAATACCTATCAGTTAAAATTATTTAAACTATAAATGGACATAATCAAAACAGACGAAAGCAAAATCATTAACTATTCGTATTTGTAATTTACTAAATAATATTATTCTTTTAATAATTCTTTTAAGAATAGGCTTTATATTAAATTTCAAATATGGAGTGAGTTAATTAATTAATCAGACAGTTCATTACAGTTTATTAAAAAGAAAGCAACACATTATCTTTAAAAAAATTACAACCAGACATAATATTTCATGAAGCAAAAGCATAGATCATTTCAGTAATCTGCAGAACTTATTAATGAGTCGGATTACGAACGACGCATTTTTTCGTTTACAGACATTTTGGAAGATGACACAAATTGTAATAAATGTTGCTAAAACATGTTTAATGTTACCACTTGTTGAGAATTAATGATGTTTTCCTATTGCATTCTGGATAAAAAAAAAAAAAAAACCCTGCAAGGTATGTAAAACAAAAGATCGTTTCGAAATATTTCACAATTCGAAAAGAACCTGCCTCCTGAAAAATGATTCTCAAGATATAATTAGTTCTTTCACGTTAAATTAAAATGTTAATGCGAGCGAGTAATGAATTATGTGGAAGTAATTTTGGAGCCCCATGAATCTTTCCGCTTGTTTAGACTTGAAAAAAAATGGCGTCTCTATAATAAAATGAGAAAATGATGGGTGACATCTGTTGTAGAATATCAGGGTTTTAACAGAAAAAATGTTCTGTAATGAATTTTTGGACCTTTTTGTCGTATATTTGAAGATGACAGGCCATTTTTGAGATGAAAAGTTACATTATGAAAAAAAAATGTTAATAGTTAATATTTTTCAAAAGCAATGGATAAGAAAATATAATGTCAGTTTCAGTGAAATTTAATGGTTTTCCGTAAACGTAAATTACTTGAAACAATTTCATGATACTCTTTGTAATTGGGGCAATATATTCTAAGAATGCAGTGTTTGCAATGAAAAATGTGTGTTTGCTTTTAACTATCTTTACTTTGATTAAAATTTCTTAGTGGATAGTTAAATAATAATAATCCAAACAATTTTAAAAAACTGACAAAAAATTTAATGCTATTTTTGGTAATAATCCACACAATTTTAAAAACTGACAAAAAGGTATTTAATGTATTTTTTTGGTAATAATCCACACAATTTTAAAAACTGAAAAAAGGTATTTAATGAGACATTTTGGCAAAATCCCAGACAATTTTTAAAAACTAAAGGGTATTTAATGCTATTTTTGGTAATAATCGCAAAAAAAAAAACTGAAAAAAGGTATTTAATAAACGAATAATCAAACAAAAAAAACTGACAAAAAGGTATTGAATGGTATTTTTGGTAAAATCCTTGTCCTTAATTTTAAAAAACTGACAAAAAGGTATTTAATGCTATTTTTGGATAATAATCCGTGTCACAATTTTAAAAATTGACCAATAAACCAAATGCTTTTTTGAGATAAAAATATTATAAACTTATCTTGTGGAAATTTTAAACATAACAAATTCTATGAGACATAAAAAGAAAAAAATACTGGCAGTATTTTATACTTACAGGATACAGAAAGCCATATTTCTAAATGAATAAAAGCTATATTTAAACAAAATAAAACAATGTTTAAATAACAGTCTGATCGATAGAGTAGCTTTGGTACAAATGCTTGTCCTTAATTGTAATATGTCCTTTACTTTAATTTTCTTGTCTTCAGATTTAAGAGTTTGATTTTAATAAATTATTTAAATAATGGCAACACCTCGAGCCTAAGATAGTCTATTGCCAATTTCCGAATTTAACATTGTTATCATTGCGAAATGATAGTACCGAGATACGTAAATTAGAATTTATATGAATTAGAAATTTATGAGTTATTAAAGACATTTTTTTTAAATAACTTATAAATTTTAGTTTTTTTTTCTTAGAAATGATATTATTATTCATAATAAAAATGGAAATTATCATAAAAAGATAAAAAATTTTGAGAGCCTTTTTTGTGCAAAACGTTTTGTGTTTTTTTTTCTATGAGTGAATGTAATGATATTGTTTATTTAAAATAAAGCTAATACTGATATCTGTATAACCTGTTAAAGTATTGATTTTAATTTGTGATTTTATTAGTAAAGAATATTCAAAAGAAATATTAAATTTAATTAAAGAGTAAATTAATTAAGTTCGTCTAAATCCTGTTAAAAAATTAATTGTGGTGTCGACATTTTAGATATATTAATTAAATTAATTTTTCATATTTTACTATTGTCTGTATTATATATTTATATTATTTTTGTCACTGGAAAAAAGTAACTCTTCAATAAATCTGTGTTCAATAAACCTGTGCCTTTATCCGAATTTTGTCGGAGTAGCCTTCAAAAAAGGACTGAAAAGCGCTATTCAGCAGTTAGTCACTTTCAGCGCTAACCTTCAGGGTCCAAATTATCAGCTTAGCGTTCCCCTGTTCATTTTCTCTTTGAAGATTAAAGGAGTGTCATAATGGTGACCACTTTTAGAAAGTTGCAAAAGTTAGTACTGTTGACTATCTTAACTGCTCTAAAGTGAAAATTTATAGCAGGGATTGTTTTCACGGCTTGGGAATTTCAGTGTTGTAGTGTGCAAGGGAAGAAAACTGAGAGCTGCAGTTTGGGTTGAGACTTGAGACTGTGGCTGGGCTGAGACTTGAGACTGTAGCTGGGCTGTGTGTTGAGCTGAACTTGGACAGGCTGTATTTGACACACAGCTTTATTTTACAAAGCACCAATACACGCGTACAATTAACGAGACAATATTTAACAGATTTAAAGACATATAATTATAGATTCATGGAAGCATTCCACTTATAAGCCGAAAACTCGAAACTTGGATACGCGCAGAGTGCATGAAATATATTTCCTCACCGAGGGAGAGTCTCGTGGTCCACACAAGGGGCACTCTTTGCAGTGTTTAGGAGGCAGCACATTACAGTGTGAAAGTCAGGAGTATCAGAGGGTGGTCTCAACTTTAACACAAAGGCTTTCCCGTCAAACAAATAGCTGTCTTGAGGTGGTCTCATGGATACAAATGTAGCGAATGAACCAAACTGAAATTTCTATAGAAAATGATCTGGGAGACAAGATAAAAGAAAAGACGATCAAGTGATGGTAAACGAAAACGTGAAAGCGATGGGAAAAAGATGGCGTGTGTTATAAATTGTAAATATATAAAAAAAAGTTTATTGCAACTTGTCAGTTTGATCTGAAGAGAACGATGCTGGGCTACTAGACCAACTGCTATTCAAAATGAGTATCTGTTATCATTATTTTTTTTTATTGCCAAAAACATAGGGTTATTGTCTGAAAAAATCGACTCAACTCCTGACCGAGATGAGCAAGTAAAGCGATAAATTGTGACTGTAAAAATATATACATATTTACCTTCGTCTAAGTGACAGATTATTCATTAAAATTATTCATTCAATTTCTTCTATTAGTTCACACCACCTTATATATCTTGTTCAAATTTTCCAACATTAAAAAAATTTTTTGTTCGCATCCACACAAGTTCAAATACTTTTTTTTAACTTGCCAATGACACTGGTGCTAACACAGTTTTTTCTCAAATATTAATTCATTTTAAATTTGGCGCCAATTAATTTTAGTTTTTTTTAGATTTAAGTTCATGTATCTACCAATAGATGACGCTGATAAATTGAAAAAGTGAATGAAAATTATTTATAAAGGCCTTTCTGCAATATAATGAAAAAAAGTAAGAATTGACTTTAAAATTTTTTTTATATTACTTTGTGGTTAAGTTTGAAATTGATTATTTGTTAATATTTTAATAATCTACTGGACATTAAGAGATTACTATAACAACACTTCTATTTATTTATTAAATATATTAATCATCAATCATGTTAAATAATCAAGAAATTTTATTTTGTGTTATTCAGATTTTATTATTGATTTTCCTTTTGATTAATTGATTAACTGAAATCACAATTAAATCTAGGGGCCCCCATTGTATTAATACTTATAATTAATATTTCCTTTTTTTGTTTAATAATATCATTGGTGTAAATATTTTTTTTATATATGTATATAAATTTTACTATCTATATTTGTGATCACTATTTTTATGTCAATGTTATTATCTCCTACCTCACAAGATTCTTTAGTAAAAAGAATCTGTCTGGAAATATTTAGTGTTGTGGTGTTTTATTAAAGTGGTATTTTTATGGGTTATTACATAGATATAACGCATTAGTTTTGATTTATTTATGTTTAGATGTGGCTAGTTTGGGGGGATTTACTGCTGAGTTAGATATTGCGGTTCTTATTAGAAAGGGTGTTTTAGTTTATTCATGTAATGATAGTAATTAATTTTGTTAGTTAATTTGTTTTTTTAATTCCGCAACACTGCATAATGCAATAATCAAAATTTATATTTTTTTATATTATACGGAGCATTGCTCTAAAATACTAAGTATTATTTCGAATTAATTTTTCTTTTCTTTTTTTATGCATCAATTAATTTTTCAGCCCTTATTTTAATTTGCTTTGTATATAAAATAAAAATGCTTACATTTAAATTAGGCAGTTAACCATAAAAATCACGTTTTACTTTTGATTTGTAATTAATTGATATTTAGTTTAATTTAATATTTTTTTATATCAAAAATAATTACTGATTCCAGTTACATTAATAAGTGAAGTTTAAAAATATCATTTAATTACTTTTTTGGAGAACTAAAATAAAGATACTTAATTAACATTCAATGTTAAGTTTTTCTAAAAACGTATTAACTTCTTTTTATAATTAATTTCTAAATATAACCTAAAACTGATTAAAAGCATTATCTTTAATTATCCTAAGCATATAATGAAATGTTTGTTTTAATAATGTGATCTAAAAATTAACGAATATTAAAATAATTCAGAACTAACGAATAAATGTCATAGTTACCTAACATTTTATTTAATAAATTTTATTTCAAATGATTTTTATTTCAAAAGTAAATATTTTAAATAAACTCGTATGAAAGAAAATTTGTGACCAAAAATTTAAATTTCTCTCTATACTCATATATTTCAAATGAAAATTAAATTTTGCAAATAGACTTATACTTTTATATAATATACTATTATACTATTATATAATATATTGTTATTATATATTATACTGTTATATACTAATATGTAACTGCTATATCATTATATATTAAAAATAAGAAATAAAGTAACGAATAAATGGCACATTGATTGCTTTTCTATGGCTTTTTTCCAACAATATTTTAAATTAGCAATTTTTTTTAAGTCATAATTTTTTTAAAATTATATTAATTGCACAATATTTTTTAATGAATTATTATTTACTTTATATAACACACAATGATATATCCAAATATTAAATATAATATTAAAAAAAAAAAAAAATGTCATAATAAACCACACTCAAACTGTTATTTGTTTTTAAAATATGAATAATTTGGAAACAAAGCTATTATGTTATAATCCAAATTAGCTACTGTTATAATAAATTATTTCTGTTATAATGTTTTTGCTTTTGAAATGAAAATGTAATGCGTTTTTATATAGTTAACAAAAAAAAAAAAAAAAAATCATATAATAAAAAATGTCGCCTTATAGAATAACAATTTTTTTCAAAAATAAACTTATTTAATTAAAAAATAATAATCTCTAATAACTCGATAACAAAATAAATGATATTTAATCAGTATGCATTAAATTACTGAAAGAAACGTTTGTTTTAGAAAAATTAGTTATTTCAACAAATGATTTTCTAATATTCAACTGTATTAAAAATATTATCCTAGGTAAAACTTCTAATAGTTTTAAAATATATAATAAAAATTTTATATAACCTATTTTATCTTAAATTGAATTTCAATTTAATTAATCAAGCGTGGTGTAATGCATTTTAAAGTGTAAATTAAGATTACATAACATCAGTTTTATAATCATATAAATGCATATTTGAGAAAATTGCTCTATGTAATGCTGTAAGAACTACGCATTTACTAAAGAAAATAGATTTAATTTTAATATTTTTTGAAAATTAAATTTTCAACGGTTTTTGATTTCTGAAAAATATTTTTTACATTTTGAAATTTTTTTACCTTTTATAAGAACTACATTTTACTAAATATATTACTATTTTTATTTATTTGAAAAAAATAAAAAAAAAAAATTATTTTCTTTTTTTCCTTTTAATTTTTCATTTTTATTTTCTAAAATAAATATTTTTTCTTTTTCAGAAATATTTATTTTTTCATTTTCTTAAATAATTACTTTGTCTCCATTTGGAGATTTGCAACTTTGTCAATTTTTACATTTTTTTATTTATTTTCTGCGAAAATTTTGCTCAAACAAATATTTTTAAGAATTATCATCAGTAATTAAATTAACAAGGATATCAGTACTTGAATTGTAGAGTTAAAAACAGTTTGTTATGCTTAATTTAGTAAATTATTAAAAAAATAAAGATGAATTTTTTTGCATTCATTCTTGATATCTGAAATTTTTATTAAATAGAATGCAATATAAAGTAAAATATATTAATTATTAGAAATACATAGTGCAACATTGCTTTCTCCTACACACTGGAAATAATCCCCCTGTGGAGTTCAGAAGATATAGTTAGCTGGCCTCTAGACTGTCACCTGGGGAGAAAGTTTATTTTGCGCAACTTGCGCTTAGCTGAGTATCGGGCTTTCGGTTTAGAAGTGTTCTTCTTCCACGAATCTATAATTATCTGTCTTTAAACATGTTAAATAGTGAATGTCTCTAATTATATGTGTGTGTCAATAAAGCTGAAGTTCTCCAACATGTGCCTCAAGTATCTCAAACTAACCACACTCTCAGTCAGCAGCACACTACAATAGCATTTTCTTTAATTTCCGTGGTATATAATAATATTTCTATAATCCATCAGTTATATAAGGCATTTAATTAAACATTCTTGTTGGTAATTCAAAAGCTAACAAATAATTAGTAAATTAAAAACAGGAAATGATTTTGAATGTCATGTTTAAAATTTAACAGAAAAATAAATTCTTTATAATAGCTATCGTTATTAGTTTTGATTGAGATAAGAAACTTCAATGTTTTGGTGTTATAATTTATTACATAATTCAATAAGTTACTTTCTTAAACGTCTAATAAAGATAGCATAAATGTTAAAGTGTATTTTATTTATTTTTGTAACCATGTTTTCTCCTACGCATTGGAAACAGCGCCCTCTAGGGCGTTCAGGAGAAATGGTCAGTTGATTTACAGACTCTCACTCGGAGAAGAAGTATAATTTGCCATCTGCTCTACAGGATGAAGAAGTTCCCCTATAAACTTCCCTTCAACATATAAATCCCTGTTCTACCCCCTGAATACAGGGTTTTAGGCTTAGAAATGGAGTCCTTTCACGAATGTATAATTATATGGCCAACGGCCATACCATGCTGAATATACCGGTTCTCGTTAGATCACCGAAGTCGAGCATCATTGGGCGCGGTCAGTACTTGGGTGGGTGACCACCTGGGAACACCGCGTGCCGTTGGCATTCACAAATTTTGGACCTGAATGGCCGAGTGTCTAGCGCTCTGGCACTCGGTGCCACAGGTTTCGGGTCCGAATCCCGGCGGTGCCATGGATGTTTGTAGTGGTTCGAATCCACTTTAAGCCGTAGGTCCCGGTCTGCTATGATTGTAGGGAGCGTCACGGAGCCAAAGTCAGACTTCTACCTACGGGTGCTCCATCACAACAGAAGCTGCTTCCTTCCCCTTCAATGAGTACGTATGGGCTCGTGGGCTTGGCCAGCCAAGTGGGATAAGAAACAACAACAACATAATTATCTGTCTTTAAATGTGTTAAATATTATATGCCTGTAATTGTATGTGGCCAGTAAGAAACAACAACAACATAATTATCTGTCTTTAAATGTTTTTATACTGTGCATGTGTGTAAATAAAGATGTGAGTTCTCCAACCTGTATCTCAAGCCAACCACCACACCCATGTAGAATCTAATTGCCCAACGTGCAGAATACATTTTAATTTTATTATGTTTAGATGGTGTTTTACTACTGTTATAAATTTAAACTTTTTTGCTGAAATTGCAAGTGGTAATTGGTAATTTTATTTTGCATTTATCAGTCATATATCATTATTTATTTTATAACTTTTTCTCCTGAATACTAAATTTTTACTGAATTTTATTGAGTTCCTGAATTTGTAGAATCTTTAAACTATGGGGAAGGTTCAGTTGGAAACTCAACATTTTCAGGCGAACTGAATGTTCCCGTGTCAACGCCACGTATGGGAACAATACAACTTTAGATCAGAATGGGCGTTCCTTTGTGCTAAAGAAAGAACATCAAATCCCTGATTCCATTACTAGGAATGTTCATTGTGGGAATTATTAATGCGGATGGGGACATCCCATAGTCAGAAATTCTGAGAAACGCTGAATTTTCTACATGACGTCCATCCGGCAATCTATGCCAGCTAAAAATGTCCAGCATTTAAAAAAAATATTTATACAATGTAATAAAAATTTGTAATAAAATGTAATAATATGTAAAAATTATTTATAATTTATAAAATATAATAATAATATTTATAAAATGTAATAAAATTAAATGTAAATTATTTATATAATGTATTATAAATATACGTTTTCGAAATAAGTGACAAAAAACATTTTAAAAATGGTTGCTATATCTTAAACACATTAAAAAGAATTAAGCAAATTATTGAAAATTAATTAATGTAACAAATAATCATCCATATGATATTTAAGTTTTTAATAAATATAATGTATAAAATACAGTTTAATATTACTGCAAAATCAATATTTAGCTAAAAAGTATTTTACAAGGTTAACATTATTATTTTGTAATAATAATCCTTTTTATCAAAACCTGTGGATGTAGTATTTAGCAGATAATTGCTTTAACATATTGATTGAAGAGCAATCATTTACTTAAAAGTGTTTACTAAAAACATCTACTAGAATATTTGACACATAATAGTTAAATTAAAATGTGTAATAGCTTGGAACGTCAATTTTTCCCCATCGATTCTTTTGGACATTGAAGAGTTGTTTACATCACCCTTTTATCTTTTGCCAAATAAAGCATGTTATTGAAATAATGTTCTTAAAAGAGACAATCATTTTAAGTGATGTTTACTCCCATTTGAAAACACAAAGAAGATTAATAAAGTCAAAACATTGTTTTTTTAATTTTGCGACATTAAAATCGACGTTTAATTTTACAAACGTTTTATCGACGTTTGTAAAATTACTACGTGAGCCATTTGTAAATATGAAACATTTTACGAGATTCACAATAATTTTAATGTTTCTTTTTAAAGATTTTGAATAAAATAGTATTACTTTTATTTATTTACATATCATTGAAATGGTAAAAAATATTATCATAATATTTGAGTTTATTTCTGCCTCTCTCTCTCTATTTAGTTTATGTCCTTGTTTCTTAAAAAATATAATAGGTATTATTTAAAGATTTTGTAACTTTGATAAAAGATTAAAACGGTGTATATAATCCAAATAAAAATCAGTAAAAGTTTAAGTATTAGAAAATTTTGTATTCTGTGTTTTTCTAATTTATTATAGATTAGAAGTTAAAATTCTTTTCCAATAATATACATACAGGATTTCTATATACATATATACATTTTTTATCTCTGCAATATTTATACCAGAAAAATGTTTCATTCTAAAATGGAAGAAGTGTATGTGGTTTTTATTAAATAATTTGTTAAAATGCACGAGTCTGTTTGGATTTGCATATTTGTGAACAAACATTTTTATGACACTATAAACAAATCTATTAAAAACAATTTTGCCTAATCACTTTTTACTTGGTTAAATAAAGCACTTAACCGAATATTAAGATATTTGTTAAATTAATGTAATTCTCCACATCAAATTTTTAAATTATTTTTAATATATTGTATTATTTATTATATATATTAACAAGAAAGTGATAAACCATACAATACACTGAAAAGTAATTGATGTAGGAAATGTATTTTCTTCTATAATGGCCCTACAGCTTTATGGTGGGCTAAGACCTTCTGGCAGATTCGGAAATGTTTAAATTAATTACTCAATTACTTTCTTACTCCGAAATGTTGTTTTTTCTTTCTATGTGTTAGGGTTGTCAGCCCTACGCCCAACAGTTATATTAGACCTGGTCCAACGATTTTTAAGTGAGTTCCGACACACTACAGACATCCATACTGCTGCCAGGGCTCGAGCCCGAAGCATGCGGTGCCGAGCGCCAGAGCACTACACACACGGCCATGAGGATATTTATATATATATATTCATTCATTCATTTGAAATCTCTCCTTAAAACTGTAGTTTTGTCAAATTTTTGATTTACATTGCGTTTAAGACATCAGACTTATAATCAAAGTGGATTGATTTTCATTGAACAATTTAATAATGCATTAATTATCAAAAAACTGTATCGTATTTCATTTG
Organism: Caerostris extrusa; assembly: GCA_021605095.1. Classification (NCBI taxonomy): domain Eukaryota; kingdom Metazoa; phylum Arthropoda; class Arachnida; order Araneae; family Araneidae; genus Caerostris; species Caerostris extrusa. The sequence continues at coordinate 19,574 of BPLR01019479.1, read as the reverse complement.
TTTTCTTTCTATTTTTTAATTATTACATGACATTGAAAAATATATTTGTGAGATTTATTTAAGAAGTAAAACATTATTTCCTATTACGTTCTGTACTTGTTAACTAGTTACTGGTTAACCTAGAGCAAATTTATTGCAGTGTTATGTTAAAATTCACTATATAGTTAATTATTAATTAATTTTAGTTTATTATATATGCAATAACTAAACATATTTCATGGAAAAACATTTTTTTCCATATTTCTTTATGTAAACTCTAATGAAATAATAATATTAATAATAAATTAATTAAGTAATTAAATAGCATTGAATAAATAAAAAAAGGAAACAAAAAGTTTTATTATATGAAAATAAATAAAGAAACGAAAAAAAAGTGTTGAAATGCTCACGAAATTTCCAAAGAAAATGTATATAACAAAACAACAAATAAATATTATTAATAAACGTATTTCTTTGATCTAAATATTTTGAATAAGTAATGAATATAAAAAAGTCTAATTAAAACTAATCCATCTAATAGCTCAACGACAGATGGTGAACCTTAATAATTGAAGTGCTTTTTCCTTTGTGCTTCAATTGAGGGAAGATTTTTCATAATTTTCTTTAAGCTAAATATTTGCAAGACAAATGCAAGAAATAAATTCATGTCTGAAACAAAATAATAAAAACAGTTTTTATAACAACAGTTTAGTTTTCAATATAGTGAATTATTTATCTTATATTTCAGGGCAGTATTGCATATGAAATTACTAATATTTTTTACGAATTTTCTTTTCAATATTGATGCATGTTGTTTTAGGGATTTAAGGCAATAAAGTTTCTTTTTAATATTCTATTTATTTTAAAATTATATAATTTTTCATATACTAGATTTTATACATCAATGTTTACGGAATATAATTGCTTTTTATTGAAGCAGGCTTGTTTTTAAAAGACCCACTTTCGCACTAATTAAACTATAAGAATCGAAATCCTATGCTTGGTTCATTTCTCTTGAAATAGAAAGATTTCGTTGAGATTTGCGAGAAAGATGGTTTCAATTTATTAATTTATTAAGTGTCAACTTACTTCTTCTTCATTGCCGTAACAGCCCTATTGTGGGCCAAGGCCGTTTGCCTACTGGCAGGTTTCGAGACGGGAGATGATATGGAAAGGATTATCAATCCTACGCCCAACGCTGTACAGTCCTATTACATTACACCGGAATACTTACAGTACACCGGAAACTAGAGTTTAAAATGGATTCCGAACCACTACAAACATCCATGGCACCACCGGGACTGAAACCCGAAACCTGTGACACCCAGCTCCAGAGCGTTAGTCAGTCCCTTCGCCAGCTTACTACAAAAATCCTAATACAGGGATTCTTTTTTGAACATTTATTTGGGTTCTGTTTTTGAAACATTTATTTGCATCTAACAGTTGGGCTGACATGTTCGTAGGCTGACACATAGATGGTGCTACTAGTATTAAATCCATATAGTTTTTAGTTAGACTTAACCTTCAAAAGACACGTGTATAAATTTGACAGCTGTTGCACTATTAGTATGTGAGTTATAACATTTTTAGTGAAGCAACTTTTTGTTAGTTTGAAAAAATGGATAAAAAGGAATTTCATGTGTTAATTAAAGCAATGCTTTTTGGCGAAAAAAAATACTATTGAAGCCAAGGCTTGGCTTGATAAACATTATTCGGACTTTGAACCAGGAAAATCAACCGTAGAGAAGTGGTTTGCTGAATTTAAACGGGCGAAACGAGCACCAGGCAGTGGAAGCCCCAAAGAGGCTGTTACCGACGAAAACATCAAAAAAAGTTCACAAAATAATTTCTGACAACCGTAAAGTGAAGTTGATTGAGATAGCTGAGACCTAAAGATATCAAAGAAATGTGATTGAATATTTGGATATGCGAAAGTTCTGTTTAAAGTGGGTGCCGCGCGAGCTCACAATCGACCCAAAACAACAACGAATTGATGATTCAAGCAAAGTTTGGAGCAGTTGTTAATCGTAATAAACCCGAATTTTTGCGTCGATATGTGACAATGGATGAAACATGGCTCCATCATTTCACACTGGAGTCCTCGATAGACAGCCGAGTGGACTGCACGTGATGAACACTAAAAATGTTATAACTCACATACTAATATTGCAACAGCTGTCAAATTTATACACGTATCTTTTGAAGGTTAGGACTAACTAAAAATTATATGGATTTAATACTAGTAGCTCCATCTATGTGTTAGCCTACGAACTTTTCAGTCCACCTGTTAATTTCTTGTGGGATCTTCAGACTCGTACAGCCCTAAAAAACTGTAAGAGGGTAAGCCCTTCCCTTATTCCCGATAAACCAAGACGCAAAGCAGTGGCGGCCTTTCGCCTGCCTACGGGACACGATTGCCTTGCCGCCCATCTGCATATACATTTCAACCGATCCTATTTGCCCACTTTGTGACTCTGGAGAAGTAATGGACAGGGACCACCTGATACGATGTGGGGCTCATCGTGGATCTACAGAAGCTTGGTTTGGTTTGTCGCTCTACGGTCATTTTGTGTTAATTAGATTGGGATCTACAGTTTAAGGATCTACAGAGGAGTCGAGATACTGGGAAGCAAGATCTCTCAATGGGTGAGAATCTGGTCTTCTTAGTTCTTGATAATTCTATTGTTCTTAGTGCTATTGTTCTATGTAACTTTTTTCTAAGCTATTGGAAATAATAATAAAAAAACTTTGTAAGTTACAAAAATATATCTGTAATAATTCTCGAACATCATGTAATACTAAATCTAATGTATTGTATTTTCTGCAACTTGTACTGTTCGATAGACAAATCGGTAAAAGCAGATAATGCGATAACCCGCTAAACACACTAATATTTCAACAAACAGTTTCAGACAAGAATGTCTACTTTTAACCAGTCGACCTTCTGTTAACATCTTGAGTTCCTTTTCGATTACTTTTCTTTTTAAAATTCTTTGCTTTTGATTCTCGGGACGATTCGAAAATATTCATCCGTGAATTCCTTTTCATTTCGTTGGATCTTCAAATGTCACGTCTCGTCTTCCGAAACAGACACAATCTTTATACTTTTTTTTTTTCAACAACACAGTTCTGTTTCCATCTTGAATAGCTTTAGTTTTTCTTTTCACGACGAACAATATGTGTATGATTTTTTTTCTCTAACATTACTTTCAAATATCAAATACCAAATAGTTTGTTTCATTAACAACAATAGTTTTTTTTAAAGTTTTCCATCATATCTGGAAAATAGATAAATTTTATTTGAACCATGATTTAGAGGATTATACCAAAGAAATTTGATATTAACTTATACCTGGAGTTACATTTACTGTATGAAATATAGTACGCTCTCCGTTTTCTGACAGTCCACTTGTCTTCAAATATCGAGCAGCCAGGTAGTTCTATTGTTCTTAATGCTATCTCTCTATATAACATTTTGCCTAGGTATTGGAAATAATAATAATAAAAAAAAAACTTCGTAAGTTATAAAAATATTTTATTTCTATTTCTCCAAATTTCTTAACATAATTCTGTTATGTGTCCAATAATTCACGAACACCATATAATACTAAATCTAATGTATTGCATTTATCGCATCTTGTACTGTTTTAAAATCTATAAATGAATTGATAAAAGCAGATAATAGGATAACTTTTTCTTCTTCTTCATTACCGAAACCCTCCCTACTGGCAGAGTTCAAGACAGTGATGTTTCCTTTTACGGAGTAGAATTGTCAGCCTAAGCCCAATGTTCGTGTTAGACAGGGGACCTACGTTTTAAAATGGATTTCGAATCACTACAAATATCCATGACATCGTTGTCTCGAATCCAGTTACACCGAGCGCCAGATCGCTAGTCACTCAACCATCAGGCCTTATAATACGATAATGCACAGACAAAAAACATTTTCAGACTAGAATGTCTACTTTTTACATGAATGTCTGTTTTTTCTTCTACATTACTCTCAAAATATCAAATGCCAAATAGTTTGCTTCAGAAAGAACAACGTTTTTTTTTTTAAGATTTCCATCATATCTGGAATATATATGATTTTTATTTGGACCATGGTTTAGATGATTATACCAAAGAAACTTGATACTAACATACCGGGAGTTACATTTACTGTATGAAATGTAGCATACCCTCCATCTTTCCGTATGGTTAGTTCACTTGTCTTCAAAAGTGGAGCAGCCATATTGATTGCTTCCAACTGAAACTTCTCTACCTGCAAAGCTTTTAACATTATTCTTGCTTCTTGAATGGATATTCTATTTTTGGAACTTTATTTTTAACCTTTCTCCAACTCTATATTGTGCACACAATCTTTGCTTGAGATGAATGCTTCAGATTCCAATGTACTTTATTTTTCAAATCGTTAGGCATTTGCTGGATTTCACATAAATCAACCCAATACCTTCAACTTTACTCTTTAGACCTCTTGAAATGGTTAATGTTGATACTTTCTAACAGTACATTATTTTTCACGTTTTGTGCCTTTTTGGGTCTATTTAAGTATTTTGAGTTTCTCATGCCCATATTAAATATATTTTCTTTTACCACTGCACTTTTATTTATAGATACCAGTTTGAGATTTTCAAATGTTCTTATCATAAAAATTTTTTTTTTTTGGCTTTGAATTTCAATCTGCATTGGATTAAATTATTCGTGTTAATCTTTTGGAATTTACGTCAGGCAAAGACAAATCTTCTTTATGAAGGAACTTTTAAAATATTTGTTTAAATTTTTTTGGTAATTAAATTTTTTTATTAATTCAATACATTTTTACAATTTCACTGAACGGTGTTTAATGAATGCATATATTGTATCTGTTGTGTAATCTAACCCTCAGTGTCCTGCAGTGAGTAAGCGTCCCATGAATAATCTACTAATGCAGGGGTCTCCAAAAATATCGCCCGCGGGGCCAAATCCGGCCCGTCTGTGTCATCCATCCGGCCCCCGACAGCGAATAGTTTATTGTTGCTGTAATACGTTGGATAAAAACACTGAATAATAATAACTCAGTATTATTGACTTGCTAGGTAAAAGCTAATGACAAGCATATTACGCAGAAAATTTAACTTAAGCAGGAACGACTAATATATAATTGAAATATAACGACGACTAAGAAATAACGACTAAGAAATAATTTAAATGAATCCCACTAACATTTGTAACCTAGTGAACATCCCGCGGTTACCCTTGTTGGGGTAAAGAGTATCGCATATCGATGTTTGGAATGTATATATCCTGAATCGAACATATGATTTTTATCCTGAAAATCCCCCAGGAACGGAATAGTCTAGAAATTGTAGATAATGGTAGAAAAATTAAAACGATTTTGGCCCTTGGTACTTACTGCAGTAAATGTATGGCCCTAAGGCTGGAAAGTTTGGCTTCTGTTGGAATGGAACATCCATACAGAAGTCTGACTTGGATCCGTGTTGCTAAATAAGATTGACAGTATCTTCCGGGAAGACTTTTAGAAGAACTACTAGGCCTTTTTGCGTATTATATGGGAATCCCATTGTGTTGTCCAACTAAAGAGACAAAATACTGAGCATCAAAAACGACATCGAGTTTCCTCATTTTTTGAAACAGTATCTGCAACAAGCCGCCCGGCGAATTGAACCTCAGCTCTAATACTCACCAGCGGCGCACGTTGCCACTGAGACACTCACACAAAAGGTAAAACTGCATTTATCAAAGAAATTTCAATATATATATATATATACATATTTTTGTAAATTTTTTTTTTAATAATTCAATATGTCCTAGTTTTGTATTTTCACTGTGGTTCATTGAATACATGTACTTATTAAGGAATAAGAGTTTGGATTGTAATTAATATTTTTGCATGATTTCTTCATTTTTTATATTTTATGTTATATTCTCTTTTTATAACAATATTAAATTACTTTGTGGTGTTTGAATTTATTTTCCAATTAAAGAAATCAGAGCAAACAATACTAATTCTTAATTAAATTGTTTTTATTTTTGTCATTTTTGCAGCAGTAAATCTAATATATATATATTGGTTTCCTTTACAAATAATATACAGTCGTCTCCATTTGTTAAATAAATCATTTATTGGAATTTTTTAAGAGACATTTCTTGCAAAAAAAAAAAAAAAAAAAAAAATAGAAAATAAACAGCTGATTTGTTTTTTTCAAAAGAAGAGGTTTTTATTTCCAAATGAATATAAGTGGATTTTTTTAGTATTATTATAATAATACTTGATGTTGTATTATTATTATTTAAAATGACTTTCTAATATTAAAATAATGTAAAATTTTAAGAAATATTCTTTAAATTACCTACTAAAAGATTTTTACTAAGATTATGACTAATTTTATTAGATTTTATTAAGAATTAATAAATGGTGAAAAAGTATTTTTTTAAAATCTCAATCTCGTGCCTTTTTTGTTAAGCATCTCAAATTGAAGATTTTGTTAATAAATCCATTTCAATTAAAGTATTGTTAATTGATATAGTGCTATAAAATACAATTTACATTCTTGAAACAGCAAAATTTTTTTGCAAAAATTATTTTATGTATAATAAGTTATGAAAAAAAGTAGCTCAACATTTTTAGAATGTTGTTTTTTAGAAGAAGATCTATGGTTCAATAATTGATGCTAATAATATTTAAAAATGCATTTACTAATTCGTTAGTGTAAAAAGTATAAAAATTTGTTTTACTATAAAAATATATATTTGTAAGTAGAAATTACTTTTAAATTGCTTTATTAGGCTATAGTCCAATCACAGATAGTGTGAAAAATTGACAAGGGGCAAATCGAATAGAATAAAAAAGAGCGGTGTTATAGGGGTGGAAATGTCATTTAAGAGGGATTTTTAATTGCAATAAAAATAATTTTAATTTTAATAATTAAAAATTTTAGATGATATGATATTAAAAGAAAATTAGATGAAACAAACTTCATGTTAACTATTAAACTTTTTTTCTTTCAAAGCAGATTTGCGACGAATATATCTGTCTAGCATACCTAGTAAGTAATCGATTGCTCATTTTCCGCTGTTAAATCCGATTTTTAGCCATTCAACACTATTCGTGATCGGACTTTTCTACCTTTCTTTTCCTAAGATTTCTTTTTAAAATTATTTATTACCGTAGAACCGTCGGCAGGCAATGGACTTTTCTTAAAATTGTTTTGAAAATTAATTTAATACAATTAAAAATATGTGTCTATTTTGAATTATTCATTTTCATTTTTAGTCGTTATTATAGTTTTTATAAAATCTGTCCATACTTTTTCTTCCTTGTTATAATCTTTATTCCTGTAGCTTTAATTGTATTAGAAAGTGATTTTTAAAATATCCATTGGTAGTTCTACCGTGATACCTTTGTAATTTCATTATTAAGAACAAAAAGGGTAATTTCCTTAATTGAAAATCCATTGGTAGTTCTACGCGGTTATTTTAAATTAATTTATTTTTACAAGTTATTTTTCTTCAATAATTTGAGAAAAAATTTTAAAAAAATAGCTTAAGAAATAAAATTGTAATTTAATCAGCAATTACTCTTGCATGTTTTCCCAAGGTACATACTAATTTCTCCGTAAATTAGAGTATGTTAAAACCTACCAAGCCATATCCCATTCTGTAGAGAGTCAACCCAAACCAAATCTTTATACTGTAAGATATAGAATCATGTGCAAATAAATATTAAATTTAGAATAATTAAAGATAGCCCAAAATATTCGTTTTAATTCAGAATTAAAAATAATTGGGACTCTCCATAACTTGGGATGCTCCATAAAAGTATAAATATGAAATACGCCTTTATTCGAAGTAGTTCTTTATTCTGGGGATAATAAAAGGATGAAGTAAGCGATCTACAAGCGCAAATTATTGTCTTTGGTAAAGAAGCTATGTAAATAAATCTCTTTAAAAAATCATTACATTATTAAGTTTTTTGTATAAGTAAGAATTTATGTACCTCCTTCTCCATTGACGCAACAGCTCCGTGGTGGGCCGAGGCCGTTTGTCTAACTGGCAGATTTAGAAACAGGAGACGTTTTCTTTTACGGAGTAGGAATGTCCGCCCTACGCCCAATGATCATATTAGACCGGAACCTATTGTTTAAAGTGGATTCCGGACCACCCCAATTTATGTACCTAATTGACATAAATATTATGATAAATAAATTGTGCATTTTGATATACGTAATCATGATGATGATATTTTCAATCGAATTAGCTTAATTAAAATTATATTTAAAAAGAACTAAAAAGCTTTTTCTGTCTCGTGAAACTTTTTTAGCTCTGAGTTGAAAGCAAAACAAGAATCGAATAAATCAAACAAATGGGATATAAAGCTTTGAAGTAGATTTTTATTTCTTTTTTAATAGACATTCTCTACTCTAAAATCGCCCAGAAACTTGACCAAATGGTGCCTCCCCTCACAGAGAAATAATGTTTATGGGTGCTTACAAGTCATAAAACGCTGAAGAAGAAGTTTTAATGGTATATCTGGACAGCATTTTACAGATTTGTAATGTTTCCCTAAAACTTCAAAAACAGATACCGAGAGCAGAGAGTGCGATTCGCACACATTTATGGCAGGATACTAAATTTTCTGTTTTAAGTGTCTCATAATGGAAGGAACTCAAATAAATATAAAAACAATTTATGATTCTATCTATAATGCATTATGGAATTAATCTAATTTCCACAAAATTTAAGAAGGACACTATTCGATTTAAATAAATTTCTTAAAATGCCAATGGTAAATCGCTTTTAATCCTTTCAATTTTTAGTTTATAATTTATATTTTACCTGAATGAGGGACCACTGATAACGCGCCGTCTGACTATCATAAGATGGCGGCGTCTGTTTCAATCACTGTCAATTTTTAAGTTTATGCGATTGTGATCTTTTTTCTTTAAAAATATTTTTGTTCCTTTCAAATATTTTCCAATATATAAGCTTATTTATATTTTAATTTCTATTTCTTTATTTATAAGTAGTTATTCACAATATGACATATCGAAACAATTACTACTTTTCAGTGTGCTATTAATATTTATTTCTTTACCATAACTGATGTCGAAATAGTCGAATAGTTCTTTCGTCATTTTCCCTGTTTAGTAAAATAGAAATTAATATAAAAGATAAAAGGAAATAAAGTAAATTTAAATGATAGATATATTCATCAATATTTTAATTCTTTAAATGAAAAACTAAAACTGTTTGATTTTCTACAGGAGGCTAACGTTTTCATACTTCGCCGGGATATTTAACAGGGCAGTCGCAGGGGCGGGATCAATAAAGTCTTTCTTCTAGGAAACTAGTTAGTCCAAAGTATTCCTCCGTTACACAATAAATAATAGAGACAATTTTGTCATGAGGGGTCAGTGAAGTAGGGAGTCTTTCTTTTAAATAGCGGCATTGAACTTTGTTCTAATTGATTTTTTTATTTGATTCTTTAGGGTTTCCTTCTTTATTCCCTTAACAATGCCTACCAAGGAAACGTAAAGCCAGGGGCTGAATCAATTTGCACTATATACATTCCGCTGTCTAACAAAATATCAGCAAAAATCCCACCAGGACAACGTCCTCTAAAATCGTTAATATAACATCAAATTTTAATCATATTAAGCATTGAGAATCATAATCCTTTTATTTGAAATTATATTTTTCATCCATTTCGTGTTATACTAACGACTTACTGGGCGTTGCCCTAGTATTTTACCAGCAGTTTGTTAGACAGCAGAATGGAATATGATAGGAGAATTAATATAGTTTGAAATTGATTTAGCATATTGCCCATGATAATAGCATAATGACCCATTATGCCATAATGGGCATATATTATATTCTGTCTTTCTACTGTGACCTAGCACCACCTGGTGGCTTGATTTAAAAATCGATTATAAAAACCCAAAGTAAATTCATTTTGTCAAATAACCAATATTAATTAATAGATGCTAACTAATAGGTGAATGAAGTCTTCTTATATAATAAGATGTGTGGCTATTCATTTGAGATAGAAGCCACATCTTATAAGTGGAGCACTATATTACAAAAGATACACAAAAGTCTCGAAATATAATCTTGAATCTTATATTGACATAAAAGTAAATAATTTTCCTAAAAATACTCATTTTTCTATCAGTGAACCACATATGATCATTTTTTAAACCTATCAAACAATATTCTGAAAATAAATAATGAACAATATCATATTGTATCGAAATTTTCATTACATAATCACCTTCCACAACCACAAAAATCCATAACTAAATTTAACGATGTAAACGTGCATTCTCCACTACACACTGTAATGGTCCTGCGGCGTTCTGGAGAAATAGTTTGTCGAGACACTCCCCCGAAAGAAAGTACAGCGCATCCTGAGCTTTGCTTAGAAACATTTATTTCATAGTCTCTCATTCCCAGAGGAAATATATGTAGTGCATCCGAAGCATTAATTAGGCCTACAGAGGGAGAGGAAATATATTTCGCACATCCTGAGCGTATCCAATTTTCTGGTTTTCGGCTTTAGAAGCGGAATCCTTTCATGAATCTATAATTATCTGTCTTTAAATGTGTTAAATATTGTATATATCTCTAATTGTATGTATGTGATGTTTGTGCGTGTGTCAATAAAGCTATGTATCCTTTAACCCAATCACTCAAGTGCTGGTTACCCGTAACCATACCACTGCAACCTGCTTTTATTTGCATTATAACATTCACGAATGCTAATTCAGTAAAAGATTGAGTTATATTTCAGCTTTCTTATACTACACAAATAAAATCGATCATTGTTATATGTTCCACAGATACGAAAATTAGAGAAATATATCTTGATCATACTGACTAATAAATAAATAAATAATCAACCACGAAATCATATTTATTTTATTATTGATAAATCGCATACCATAAGATCAAATTTATTTTCAACTTATCGAAGTAATATACAAAACCAAGAAATAAATCTTCAACACAAAATAGCTTACCGAAAACTTCATCTCATAATCGCATTTGGTTCCCAAAAACTAAAACTGGAAACTTACTGTTCATTCCTATAAGTCAATAAAGAAAGGCTTCGTATCTCGTTCATTCGTATCTCACCGAAGCAATTTTGAATTAATAAAGAAAATTACGATCTCGCATGCAAAAGTTGCCTAATCAATAATCCTGCTCCGCAATTTCAGGAGAAAAATTGGAATGAATTGGGCAAAGAATGAGGGAAAAAATTCCTCCTCTTTGTTCCTAAAAATAGAAACCTTCATTGCTGAAAATTCAAAAGCAATCTAGGTTGGAATATTAAGCATATGGTAATGAACAGACTCCTGGAAACACGATATGGTATTTTTGCATCCTAAATGCCAGAAAGAATGATTACACAATAAACTCCTCTCTCATCTAGAGGACTTGCTTCTGAAATAGTAGATTCATTTTGGCATTTATGAGATAGTTCTATATTCTGGTTCGCAATTTCAAAAGAATTCTGTAACAAAAGGGTCCGCATTTCAATCACTTCATTTACAGTAGAATATTTCAAAGTTAAATTCATGTGCTTTGAAATGAATCTTTTGAGAGGTTAGATTAAAAATTTTTTTCGTTCTCATTGTATTGTTTTATTTGTAAACGTATACAGTGTTAAAAACGGATAGATTAAGCTGTTAAATGTGAAATATGTAAATTTATGCAAAAAAAGAAAATATCATTTTACAAGCGCTGAAATGAGTCTTTGTTATAAAAGTTCTGTTAAATTTAAATTTTCCATTTTAATTTACATTATTTTAACAAATATGACGTAAAATTTCAGATTGAATTTGTAAAGAACGTCCTAATCTTTTCATACATTCTTTTCTTTCAGAATGAAAAATTATTTTAAAAATCTAAATATTTGAATATATATTATTATAATATCTTTTCATTTTTTTATTATATATTATCTCTTTAATTTATTTATTATTTTTCATTATAATAAATAAATCTTTATTTTAGATGCATATTTTATATATATTTATTATTATTTACTATATATTTATAATATTTAATTTAATTATATTTAGTATCCATTTTAACTTTTTATTATATCTAAAATCTTATTATATTTTTATTAATTGTTTTTGAAAAAAAAAAAAAAAATTATTACATCGATATAAAAAAAAAAAAAAAAAATCTTATTTTCATTAAGAAGACACACGTGATATTTTTATACAAATAATTTTTTATATGAACCAATGTCTTTAATGTTTTAAAAGCTGAGTAACAATTTTTTTTATTACATGAATTGTAACAAGTTTGAAAAATTTTTAATCTGCTATAAATAAAATTCATATACATATTTATGGTATGGTACATTTTAATTTACGTTATACATTCTAGGCAATTTTTACATTAAAGAATAATATACGCCAAAAATAATTATAATCTTTACATGACAAAGCATATTTTTAACAAGGATATATTCTTTGTCACCTTTCTCTCTCACAATTTTTAATACGATATTTTGATAATAGACTCAAACTGTAAACAATGTGAAATTAGAATGGATTTAAAATGAAAAAAAAAAATGAAATTACTTATCCAAAAAAAAAAAGAAGGTAATACAAATGACTGCTACTTTTGCAAATGGTTTTGAAAAGTTCTTTTTTACCTATCCCCACCTCCCACCCCCCCAAAAAGTCTGATTTACAGGTAAAACCTTAGGTAGATTTTATTTTTAGTATATTCTTTTTTAAATTTTTTAATAAACACAAATGAAAAAAAAAACAACCACTAATTACTCTCTGAAACATAAGTATTCTGCATTTTAAATATTAAAATTTATTTCACAAGAAAATTGTTGTAAGAGTAATTTTTATTTTGGTCACTTTGGTTCAAAAAAATATTCATTAACATTTTTTATGTGCGTATAGTAAATATTTCTTAATATTTTATTTTTTACTAAAAATACATTTCATTTTTTTATTAGATAAATAAGAATATTAAAGGGATAGAAAAAAATCTTTATAAAAATTTTTTTTTTTAATAATTGTTTATTTATTTTTACTAAAAAAATTATTATTATTTTGCAAACGATAATAATTTTGATTCGATCATTTCATTCATAACTCATCATTTTTAAATATTTGTTTTTCATTTGTAGTAAAAATTAAATATGTCGTTGTCGTTAAATAAAAAAAGTATTTTCAATTACACGAAATAGATATTAATGCCTTCCCATTTGATCTTTTAAAAATATTTTAATGTCAAACATGAAAAACTAAATTTCATTAAAATTCCTATAATGTTTCATATAAATAAACAAAATAAATAAAAGAAGATTTGCTGCTATTTAAAGATGAAAACAATTTTTTAAAAACAGGGGGCTGACAGAATGTTTTCCTTGTTTAGGGATAAAGCTCAAAACTACTGGTCTTATCCAATAATCAATAATATTATTTTCTTATATATCTTGTATAATTTTAAATTATTTATTGAAAAACATTACATTCTAAATTGAAACGATAATAATTTATAAAGAACACGAACTTCATCGCTTAATTCTTTTTTCTTAATCTTGCATCCGTTGAATCATCAAAAAGATAAAACAAATATTAATGAAAAAGGACTGGATTGGAATTTAAAATATACTTTAAATGAATAAACATGAATGATTTATCTAAAATTACTTCGTCTAAAGCTAAAGAAATAATAGTTACACAACCTCCATTCATATTTGGGATTCAACTTACTCCTTAAAACATTTATGAAATAATATGAACAAACAATAACAAAAACACCAAAGGATTGAATTTCATTCATTCTGAATTTCGATAAAATATTTTCTAAATTAACTTTATTTGCTTTAAAATGAAATTTTTTTGAAATATTATTGATTGTGCAGTTTCGTTACAAATATTTTGTTATAAAATTTTTTCAAACATTAGCCAAGGAAAACATTTATTTTTTAAATTTGAATTAATTTTTTAAGAGCATAAGACTATTTTTTGGAATTGCAAACAAGTCTTCACTAGTTTTATGAAGAAAGGATTTTTTTTTTTGTTTACTTCTGAGTTTTAAATATTATTTATTATGCTCTTCATTATTCTAGGCAAAGAATGATTTACGTAATTATACGTTGCAGATTTATTAAAATAATACGAATTTTTGTTTTTATTTTTGCTAAAACATTCTCTAATACCATTAATTAATTAATTCTCGAATACCATGTCATAAAAATATAATTGTATTTTTCGCATCTTGTACTGTACTAAAAATTATAAACAAATCGATAAAAGCAGATAATAAGATAACCCAAGCACAATAAGTTTCAACAAACAGTTTCAGACTCTGTCCACTTTTTACCAGTCGATCTTCTTTTTAACATCTTGAGTTCCTTTTCGATTTCTTTCTATTTCACAATTCTTTGCTTTTGATTCTCGGACGATTCGAAAATATTCATCCGTGAATTCCTTTTCATTTCGTTGGATCTTCAAATGTCACGTCTCGTCTTCCGAAAAAGACACAATCTTTGTCTTTTTTTTTTCAACAACATAGTTCTGTTTCCAATTTGAACAGCTTCTAAGCTTTTCTATTCACAACGAACAATAAGTGTATGATTTTCTTCTTCTCTCTAACATTGCTTCCAAATATCAAATACCAAATAGTTTGTTTCAAGAAGAATAGCTTTTGTAACATTTCCATCATATTTGGAAAATAGATAACTTTTTTATTTGGACCATGATTTAGATGATTATACCAAAAAAAGAAATTTGATATTAACTTATATCTGGAGTTACATTTACTGTATGAAATATCTCCATTTTTCTGATAGTCCACTTGTCTTCAAATATCGAGCAGTCAGGTAGTTCTATTGTTCTTAAATGCTATTTCTCTAAATAACGTTTGCCTAGGTATTGGAAATAATAATAATAAAAAAAAAACTTCGTAAGTTATAAAAATATTTTATTTCTATTTCTCCAAATTTTATAGCATAATTCTGTTATGTGCCCAATAATTCACGAACACCACCTAAATCTAATGTGTTGCATTTATTGCATCTTGCACTGTTTTAAAAATCTATAAACGAATTGATAGAAGCAAATAACAGAATAACTTTTTTCTTCTTCTTCATTAACGCAACAGCCCTTACTGGCAGAGTTCAAGACAGTGATGTTTCCTTTTGCGGGGTAGAGTTGTCAGCCTATGCCCAACGCGCTACAGTCATGTTAGACATGGACCTCAAAATGGATTTCGAACCACTACAAATATCCATGTTATCGCCTGGTCTTGAATCCAGTTGCACCGAGCGCTAGAGCTCTAGTCACTCAACGATCCTATAATAATCCCAACCTCAAGCCCTATAATACGAAACGCACAGACAAAAACATTTTCAGACTAAAATGTCTACTTTTACCTAATGTGTGATTTTTC
The DNA here is from genome assembly GCA_021605095.1 of Caerostris extrusa. Taxonomy (NCBI): domain Eukaryota; kingdom Metazoa; phylum Arthropoda; class Arachnida; order Araneae; family Araneidae; genus Caerostris; species Caerostris extrusa. The sequence continues at coordinate 4,157 of BPLR01019479.1, read as the reverse complement.
TTCACCGACATTACTTTCATATATCAAATACCAAATAGTTTGTTTCAGTAAGAACAATAGTTTTTGTAACATTTCCATATCACATTTAGAAAATATATCATTTTTATTTAGGCCATGATTTAGATGATTACACCAAAGAAATTTGATACTAACTTATACCGGAGTTACATTTACTGTATGAAATGTAGCATACCCTCCATCTTTCCGTATGGTTAGTTCACTTGTCTTCAAAAGTCGTGCAGCCATATTGATTGCTTCCAACTGAAACTTCTTACCTGCAAAGCTTTTAACATTATTCTTGCTTCTTCAATGGGCATTCTATTTTTAGAACTTTATTTTTAACCTTTCTTCAACTATATATTGTACATACAATCTTTGCTTGAGACGAATGCTTCAGATTCCAATGTACTTTATTTTTTCAAATCGTTAGGCATTTGCTGGATTTCACATAAATCAACCCAATACCTTCAACTTTACTCTTTAGATATCTTGAAATGGTTCATGTTGATACTTTCTAACAATACATTATTTTCCAGTTTTGTGCCTTTTCGGTCTATTTAAGTATTTAAGATTTCTCATTCACAGTACATATATTTTCGTTATTCATTGCCCTTTTATTTATAGATACCAGTCTGAGATATTCAAATGTTCTTATTATAAAAATATTTTTGCCTTTGAATTTCAATCTGTATTGGGTTAAATTTTATTAGAATTTACAAATATTTTTCGTGTTAATCTTTTGGAATTTACGTCATACAAAGTTAAATCTGCTTTTACGAAAGAAATTTTAAAATATTTTTTATTTACTTATTTTTTTGAAGGAGAGGGGGAGTAATTTTTTAATTCAATACGCCTTAGTTTTTGTATTTTAATTGATTGAATACATATAATTAGTATGGAGTAAACGTTTTCAACTCGAGGGCTGAATGGTAACTCGCGCCGCTCGTGAGCATTAGGGCTGAGATTCCATCCGCTGGCGGTTTTGTCGTAGACAATGTTTAAAAAAACGAGGAAACTCGTGGGCATTTGTGATGATCAGCCTCTTGCCTCGTCAGTTGGACTACATGGTGGGTGTTTTTCGGATTTCCTCCTCATACAATACGCAAATGCGGGGAATTTCCCTAAAAAAAGTCGTCTTGAACTCACTTCCGTTCTTCTTTAGAGACATAGAGCCAAGTCAGACTTCTATCTACGGGGGACTCCATTACAACAGAAGCTGCCTCCTTTCCGTCCTTCAAGAAAAAACACGGGTTCATAGATTTCTAGATATTGCTTTCGACCAAGTTGAATAAAAAGCAACAGAAATAAGAGTTTTTATTGTAATTAATATTTTCGTACGATTTTTTTTTTTATGTATGTTATATTTTCTTTATTTATAACAAAATTAAATTGAACGTGGTATTTAGATTTATTTTTCCTATTAAAGAAATCAGAGCAAACAATACTAATTCTTAATTAAGATGTTTTTATTTTTGTCATTTTTTTGCAGCAGTAAATCTAATATATATATTGGTTTCTTATACTAATAATATAGTTTTTTTATTACAAATAACAACCCTCTCCATTAGTTAACTAAATCATTTATTGGAATTTTTTACGGATATTTTTATGAAAAATAATTAGAAAATTAACAGAAGAATTTTTTTGTTTCAAAAGAAGAGGATTTTATTTCCAAAATGAATATGTTTCGATTTTTATTATTATAATAATACTTCATGTTATATCAGTATTTAAAATGAATTTATTAAATTAAAAGATTAAATTTTAAATAACATTATTAGATTTTATTAAAATGAATAAATGGTGAAAAGTATTTTTAAAAATTCCATTTTATTTGACAGCTGCTATTTTTTAAGCATATTAATTTGAAGATTATGTAACTAAATCCATTTAAATTAAAAGTTTTGTTAATTCAATATATTTCTATAAAATACAATTTACATTTTGAAACAGCAAAATTTTTGAAGAATTAGTTTATGTATAATAATTTCTCTGAATGAAATCAGTTTAAAAAAATGTTAACTTATTAATTAGTAGAAGATGATTTATGGTTCAATAATTAATATTAATAATAATTTAAAATTCCTGTACTAATTATTGTTTCACTAAAATTCATCTCAAATTTTGCATTGCAATAAAAAATATATATAGGAAAATGCAAGTAGGAAATTACTTTATTAAATAACTTTATTAGGTATAATCCGGACCACCTATCATATGAAAAATTGGCAAGCAGCCTAATCAAATGGAATGAAAAGGAGCGGCGTTATAGGGGATGAAAAAATGTCATTTAATAGGATTTTAATTGCAATAAAAATAAATTTAATTTTTAATAATTAAAATTTTAGATCATGCGATATTTAAAGAAAAACTAGACGAAACAAATTTTACATTCACTATTACACTTTTCTTTCATAGCAGGCATTGCGACTATATCTCTTCAGCATACCTAATAAGCAATCGATTTCTCATTTTTCGCCGTTAAACCCGATTTTTAACCATTCCACACTATTCGTGATCGAACTTGCACTACCTTTCGTCTCCTAACATTTATTTTTAAAAGTATTTATTACCGTAGTACCTTAGACAACCAATGGACTTCTCTTAAAAATACGTTCTGAAAATTAATATAATACAATGAATGAAAACTATTTCTCTATTTTGGTTTACTTATTTTTATTTTCAGTCATAATATTTATTTACAGTCTTAGAATAATAAAACATAGCCTAAAAATAACTGTTTTAGTTCAGAATTAAAAATAATTTTCTCACGATTTAACTTGTGATGTTTCAAAAACGCATACGCATTTATTCGAGATAGTTCTTTCGTCTGGACCCTGATGGCCGAGTGACAAGTACTCTGTACCTCTGGTTCCGGGCACGAGTCCAGGCGGTGCCATGGATGTTTGCAGTGATTTGAAATCCACTTTAATCCGGTCCCGGTCAAGTATGACTATAAGAGCGTTGGGCGTATGCTGACAACACGACAAGCGTTGTGCTGACAACACTACCCCTTAAAGAAAACATTTTCTATCTCGAAATATGCCAGTAGGCAGACGGCCTGATCCACCATGGGGCTGTTGCGGGCAATGAAGAAGTTCTTTCGATTATTGAGGAATAATAAACAGAGAAGTAAGCTTAATCTAAAAAGCTTAATCTGAAAATGATTGCATTTGGTAAAACAGCTATGCAAATATCTACCTATATATATATATATATATATATTACTATAATTCAGTTGTGCATTTTAATATATGTAATCAATTGGGAGATATTTTAACTCAGAATTAATTTAATTAAAATATTTAAAATATAATTTTTAAAAATTCGCTCTTGAAACTTGTTTTAGCTCTGAGTTGAAAGCAAAACAAGAATCGAACACTAAAATCAAACGAATGGGCCATAAAGCTTTGAAGTAGATTTTCCTATTTCTTTTACTGAGCATTTATACGCTGAAATCGTCCAGAAACTTGACCAAATGGTGCCTCCCTTACTGGGAAATAAATGCTTGCGGGTGCTACAAGTCATAAAACGTGGAAGAAGAGTTTTAATGGTTTATCTGGACAGCATTTTACGGATTTGTAATGTTTCTGTAAACTTCAAAACAGATACCGTCTGCGCAGAGTGCGATTCGCATGTATTTATGGTAATATACCTTCAAATTTTCTGTTTTAAGTGTCTCATAATGGCACTCAATGAAATATAAAAAATTTTTGATTGTATCTATAATGCATTATGGAATTAATCTAATTTCCAAAATTTTAAAAGCGTGACATTATTCGATTTAAAGTAAATGTCGTAAGATTTCAAATGGCGAATCTTTTTTGAACCCCTTCAATTTTTGATTTATAATTATAATTTGCCAGAAATGCGCGACCAATGATAACGTGACGAACTATCATGATAGCGACGTCTGTTTCAGTTACAGCATTCAGAAACGAGGAGACTTGACGTACATTTGTGACAAACTTGTGGATTATCCGGCTTCGATCGTCAGGTTGCCTGTTAAAAAGTTGCCAGTTCTTTGAAACACAACATACACATATGAAAGTTAGTCTTCCAGAAAGAACTGTTTCATCTTCAACAAGTGTCAGAGGGAGGGGGACTTTGAGCTAGTACAGAAATAGAAACGGGAACCAGTGATATACATCAATATA